>DWMG01000182.1:0-23693 GCA_018244855.1 Elbella merops
TGTAATTATCAAAATTATACTGTTTTTGTACTAAAAATATGTATAATGATATTTATTTATAATATTGTTGCTTAATTACTGTGTATATTAACTTTAATATCACGAATTATTACCTAACAACACAAAATAATTTTGCTGTCAAATTTTTAATTTGACAGTCAAACTATGAGACATGAAATAAAGACAGTAATAGAGTACATATATTCTAGATTTCTATTCTATGTAAGTCATATGAAATATACCACATTTATGTAGGTACAACTCAATCACTCAGGTAGGTAAAGCATGGCTCACAGCATATTACAGAAAAATATATGTAAGTGTTGCCATTTTAGCTCAGTGTTGCAAGTTTATTTTTCCGGTATTTTTGTTGCGGTTTATAAACAACACCAAGGTTCCTCTACATTAACACCATTATTTTTAGTCATAATGTTGAATATTCTAAGCGAAATAAATAAATTCTTATTATTTTCATAACTATTCTTAATCGTTAAAATTATTATATGTAATGTTATTTATTGAATTAAGCTACATTTTGATTGTTATTAGTACTAACTAGGCTTGTATGTACTTTTTTTAAAGTCATGGCTCAGATATTTGAGCAAAGAAAGTCTAATCAACTTCAAAAGTTCCATTACAAACCTATTTTTACCTTTTAAATAAAAATAAAACTCTTTGTATAGTTAAATTATATAGCGAGGCTGTAAATAGCACTCTTAATAATATATCACGGTAGAAGAATTACAACTTACGGTAACAAACAAGGTAACAACAGTCATCGACGTATATAGAACACGGCATAGAATGTTCTGGAATGTTCCATATACTTCTACCAAATAACACGCACAAATGTATGTATGTGTAATTATAATAATATATGTAATCATAGTGTGATTTACACTTAATTTGTGATCATTGTGAGATTAAACATGCATATAAATTATAAAAATATGGAAAGATCTTACTTTTAACGGGCCTCGCATTATACAACACCGTGGTTTGAATAAAATATCTGTAACAAGCAAAAGCACACACGTGAGTATTTAGTTGATATAATACGGATATATTACTTAAAGACAATGAAATAATAACTTTAATAAGAGATGATATACTTTTGATCACTTTCTTTTTTATTAATAAACATATTTAAGATTTTGTAACATTACATTTTACCTGTTCTTGTAATACTGATGAGGGCGCTGTATAAAGTTAAACAACGATTCGATATCTCTAATTTTAATTTTGTAAAGCCATAATAACTCTCTTTCACCTCTGTCTAGCCAACAATTAACAATACAACTAGTTACATTTAAAAAAAAACGTAACATCACGCCTGTATTCCAGAGTGTAGTACACTACCACGTTTCACCAGTTACATTTACGTCCCATAGAATAGGTGCTGAGCCTCGTGCTATACACCGGGCACAGATCCACACTCCGAGTTAGTTAGAAATTCTAAATTAGAAATTTTCAATAGTACCCGACCAGGGATTCGAACCCAAGCCCTTCCGATCGGCAGTCGCGCTTGGAAACATCCGATCAACGAGGCATTCATTTACATTTAAAACCTTATCAAATGAGATACCATAATCAAATAAAACCATAGCAACGATAACAATTGACAAATGAAACTAGATGCATTCAAAACACACAAGAGTAATCGAATGCAATATAATAAGCAAATAAAAGTAATAACAAACGGCGATTTAACTCACCTCACCCTAGAGCTCCAGCGGCCAAGGAGGCCAGGACGACTAGCAGCGCGGTGGCGACGCCGCCGGCGCCCACCTGCGCGCCGTGCACCGCGCCCGACTCCGCGCCGGCGTCGGCGCCGAACGCGTCCGCTGCCGACAACGTCTCTGTCAAACAGCGGACACCGGTTAGCGCCACGCGCCACCGGCGAGCGCTTCTAGACACTCACGGACAGGCTTCTTGTATCTTTGTCATTTGAATACATTTTGGACTTTCATAAAAAATTATTTCTTCGAAATAATTTTCCTACGAACGTTTTGTATTATTTGCTCGTTGAAACCTACTCAAAAACATTTTATTGGCACAAATGCAATTTTATTCAATAATTCAATGATCTCTTATATATTGTTACCAATTAAAATATCCGAAAATTCTCAGTGCGATCTGATTTCGTTTCATTAATATAATAGACGCTTGGTATAAAGTTTGTTTACGTTTTTTTTGTAGTTAAATTGCACATCAAAAATTTTGAGATTTAAATGATCAGTCAATATTGCTACAATTAGTAACAATATCATATTATATAACAAGTAATTTCTATCAGCCATATGGACGACTTATGTTCAATTATGCCACCTAGCACAGATTCTGCCTAGTTTAAGATCAGCAATGGCGTGTGTGTTATTCTAAGATATGATTAATATACTTTGTAACTTAACATGTAACGGTTTATGCATAGGCTACCTAATATCAGGCCTTAAAATTTATTTCCATCACCCGCCTAGTCTCCTATTAAATTCAAAACTACATTTGTAAGAAATAATAAATATTTGTACAGGTGCAGGTAGTATAAAATATTACCTACACCAGGCTATTTGCATAGATAATAAATGTTGCAGTAATTACCATTATCCACTATAGTTACATTCCAGCCCGTATCTCCACAGACAAATAAGATAAAATACTACGTTGAAATTCAAAAAGTGATGCAATTATAAATATGTGTAAAGTAATCAATAATGCATACGTGCCATTTAATTAAATTTGACTTTAAGAAATAACTTCCTAAAAAGTAAAAAATAAAAATTTACTTTCAATAAAGAGGGTAATATTCGATTTTCTAATTAATTTCCCTTAATATATAAGTGTAATTTATTTTTTTAATAATTTATAACTTTTAAAACTTATTTCGTAGAAAGAAGGGTTTGAATAAAGTCGACTTTTTATAATGGTAAATAATACTTATGATAATGCTATAAACAATATTTAAGTAACGTTGTTTATTTAATATAAAAATAACCAAATTAGTATGTAATCCAATATAATATATAACAAGTTTCAAATTTAAGAATATCTAGACAAAAAATGCATATAAAATATATATTTATGAAAATATCAATAATATAACCTACGTTTAGTTGTAATTGTAGTGCAAATAGCAACCGATCCCAAAGCATCATGCTGTTCATATATCTACAATATATTTAAAAGAGTCATATTAATATTATTATTATTCTCACAGTTCTAATAACATAATAATATTATTAAAAATAATGTAATTTTACTAATACAACATTTGCATTGGGGAATGAGAAGCTTGGTTTTGTAAGCCTTCAGGAAGCCTTCGAAAATTTCTAATATCTATGTAGTATTATCTTGGTGTACAATAAAGAATATTTTTATTGTATCGTATTATCAATCCAAGGAGACTCTACAATTGATTGCTGTGTTTATTAGACTAGTCACTCTTATCTATTATCAGACTTGATGTGCATCTTCTATATCAGTTTTATAGATATTTTTTATCTATGTATATTATGCATATTTATTACATAATATAGAGATAAAATAATTAACTAAAATGATAGTGCTCAGATAATATTAATAAATACATAATTTTTAGACAAAGCTACCAAGCCCGTGTAAGTTAATCCAGAACGCCCACCAGTGCATGCAGTGTACAAATAAAGAAATTAAATAGTAATTATTTAATAGACGGAGCTGAAAGGAATAAATAATAAATTAGAAAAAAAGATTACCTACATATATAAAATAATTTGTAATTAAAACATGTATGTACATAAATAATGTGCAAAGAATCATGTTAAAATTACAAATAAATCACACATATAATGCTTCCATTTATAAATAAAAGGATAAATTACATTTTACTGTAATGTAATAATGATGTAATACGTAGTAATGGTGATAATAAATTGTTATTAATAACTTACATATTCATGATATATATAAATCATTAATAATTATTTCTTTACGTTTCGCAAACAACATACAATTACAACATCTAAGTAAATTTTCAATGATTTTGATCGACATACCCGTCCCAACTTCCAAGTGAAGGAATGAAGGGAAAAATTTAAAAACATTAAAATGTGGCTTTTAAAAAATAAACATATGCATAATAAATAGTATGAGACGAGTGAAACTAATTAAATTGAAAAGTATTCTAATATACTACTACTCAAGACTACTTCTATCATACTCTTAAGGATGATGTCGATGCCTTGTATGTTAATGCGTATCTGCCTACCACATCCCTCAAAGTGCAAAACTGCTATCCCACCACCTTAATAACCTTAAAAGCAATAGCTGCTGTGAAGTAGCAAAAACAGGTACGGCAGCGCTTCATAACAACTATGATTACCTTTTTATATAGTAAAGAAATATTCCTATATAACTAGGTCAATTATTATCCATTTATATACTGAAAAAAGGTTTTTCTAAATCAAGTCATTTTATTAAATCGAATATTGCTGGGAATTATTAAGCAAATTTCAACAGTATGACATATAACAGAAGGTTGAAACTCACCTCCATATCTGTTCAAGAGAGCCATAACGACACCATTGGTCCAGCCGAAGCCAGTTTGCACAACGTATTCACCGCCGCCGCCGAAACCGCCGAAGATCGTCGCGTCGTACTGTAAAGTAGACGATATATCAGCCAGTTATATGGTCCACTCACTCTAGTCTCTCGATTGTGTCGGATGACGAAGTGCGAAATGCTGCAAGCAGAAACTGAATATGACTAGCCGAGGACAGGGCGCGATGGCGATCATTACTGTAGGCTTAGCAGTGGACTGGCTCTGACTGATGATGAAGATGATCTTTCATTCAAACAATATATCAATGACAAACACTAAACATGTAATTTGTGAGAATTTTCCAGGTGTCATGGAAGTGCTTTGACAAGAATCATGAAAAAGTAAACTAGTAGTATTAGTTCCATACCTTTTCTAACATAGCCGTCTTCTTTTTCCAGACTTCGAAATTCGATCTGACCCATTTGGTGGACAGTTCCGTAGCCAATCTGACGGCATCAGGCAGTTCAGTGTTGGCTAGACCCATCACCACGATGTACTGTAGCGGAGGCCACGCATTTGGGTAATCCCACTGCTCACCAGAGTGCTCGAACGTGGTAGGGATACCACCTTCGAAAATATCCACCTGCGAACAACAGTACGAGTTTAATACAAAGTAAGATACCAGGGGAGGTATAGATACACTAATGACAGATATATTTGTTACTCAATATACTACTAAGATTTCAATGCTAAAAACCGTAGACGATGCGCTCTGCGACGCCCAATCCGCATGCTCAGTGAGGGTAGTATGGGCAAAAACTCCCCAGAGAGCTATCTCCGGCAATGGAACGAAACAGGCTGATGTCATATGTTATAACAGTAAATACATTTAACAAAAGGAAATATAGGAGTGTATTGTCACCTTGCTCTTAGCCAGATAGTTGATGATCCGATTGACATAGTACTCCTTCCTGGCCTTGTCGTAACAGCCGGTCCACAGCGGGGATACGTTAGACGGGTAGAAGTAATCGCGGCGGCGGTGCGACTCCAGGCTGTAGTCGAGCCACGAGCCCACGTCCTCATGCCACAGCACCTAAAGTGATCATCATCATGGTCATCATCCATTTTATCATTCCTCGGGGTCTGCTCTCAGAATACGAAAGATTGAGGCTGAAGATTGAAAATAACGAGTTAATGGTAATGCATTCTAATTCTGGATGAGGAAAGCGGAGGACCGAACAACGTGGCGCGCTCTAGGGGAGGCCTATGTTCAGCATTGGACAGCTATAGGCTGATGATGATGATGATTCTAATTCTACTTTTTCTACAAATTCGACAACGGTGGTAGGTAAGTGACGTAATCTTGAGAATTCAATTTGACAAGAAACTAAGTAACTTCAGTTATACCTAAATTTTAATTTTTTAGATCTATAATTGCTCGTTCCTAGCATATAAAGAATTGTATGAAATATCGCTGTTTAGTTATCACATTTGTTTGGCTTGTCTCTAAGGACTAATTTACTCCCTAACTAGTACATCATAAATATTTATGATCAGCTGGGTTTGAAAATAAGCTTTATATGCTAACAAACGCTGCCTCACCATAGTTAGACTGTCTATAATACTACAGGAAGTAGGACACCTTATTACTGGTACATAATATATCGGTGACCTGCTCGATGGCCTCCATGAAGCGCGCGTGCACGTCGCGGTAGTACTGCGCCTTGTCCACGTTGCCGAGCCGCGTGTGGAACTCCGCCATCAGTAGAGCATTCCAGCATATGATGGCATTCAGGTCCACTGGCACAATGGAACGGGTCTTCAGGTTTGTTAAGTTTCCTGGAAACAGTTCAAGCTTATGAGTTGAGCGTCATAACAATTAAAAAAAGGTTGAAATCTCGACGCAATAATATCCATAGGCTATGCAAAGTGTGAAACATCGCACACAATCAATCCTTTATTACTGCTGGTATCGAACATCGTGGCTAGTGATAAATATATAATTATAACGGTTTCTTCGGAATACAAGTAGATTTAATCAAATTCTCCTTAGAAATGTCATCAAGCATTGTTAGGTTTTTCAAGGGAAGTTTGAACGAAGTCTGTTAAAAGATGAAGGCTTTACATAGCGGAGTAATCTGTAAGCATCCCGTTATTATTATGAACCTTTACGTATTTCAACCTGAATTAATCTTATAAGTAGCCCTCGACTTGGTCCTAGCTAATAATATACTGTTCGTGCGCTAATTATAGTATGTAGTCAATAGATCCTCCGAATCGGTTAATGGAATAAAGGACCAACAAAGTAACGGAACAAAGGTAGTATATATTATTATTATAAAGGTAGTATATAGTGTAAGCGAGATCATACCTTTATTAGTTCCGTTAAGTATGAACCATCTAGATGAAAAATCCCAACCAGACTCGGCAGCCGCTTTCAGTTCTGCGTATAATTCCTCTTTCTTGTCCAGTGTGTCGAAGTGTCTGTAATCAAATAACAATAAATAGGCATAAATGATTATTATTATTAATAGTTTCCAAGTTTTGAGTATCTAAAAGTTAAAAAAAAAAGTTAAAGTTTAAAAAAAAAAAGTTAAAGTTTAAGTTTTTTTTTTAAGTTAAAGTTTTTTTATCTATTAAGTTTTTTAACTATTGCTGTCATTAGTTATAAAGTTATTTTTTGGTCTTTAGTTTCGATAGCACCCTTACTGTCTTTTGACGTTTGAAAATTTTACTTTTGCTAATAATTACTGGAGCAGAACAAAATGTTTTAACGCACAAATATACAAATTCTTGGGTTGCCAGTGTGTTCCTCATATCAAAATAATTACTTACTCAGCGCAAATAATATCTTCCTTGTAACTCTCCGGCCTGGGCCCTGAGGACATGTCATTGTATCTCGCCAATTTGTACCTGTAATTTTAGAGTAACACTAATTATTTAAAATGGTAAAGATATTCTAATTTCTATGTCATGTCCCAGCCAGACATTTTTAAGCCAAAAAAAGCATAAGTGAACCCTTGCTCAAATAGAAATAGTTGCAATGGATGATCACAAAATTGGCGCGAAATATATCTCACAATTTTAATTAATGGAGTGTAAGTTGTGCTTGGAACACAACGACATACAATTCAAAATTCGTCCCCTGCAGATGTAACATAGGAAAGAATTGTGAATAATTTCCACTGATTATCAAAAAGTTTTGAGTTTTCTATTAAATTTCCACTGTAATATATATCAAAAAAAGAATCTCTCTCATGTGATAGGTGGGAATCATTAAGAAAAATTTACGTGAAAAACAATTTACAATAGCAACGTCCTTTCTTAAAAGTACCTTATATTCAGTTTATTTGTATAATTTTTGAAACAAAATACTCACTTGTGTCCATTATGCTCAATCTCCACGGTGTGGTTGGTCATCCAAAAGTCGAACTCCCGATCCAAGGTGTGGATATGCTGCCTCAAGAACTCCATGTCGTCCGAATCGTCCAATATCAACTTCACCATTGGGATAAGCAGTGGCGGTTGTGACCTGAGACAGAGATAACAATTTTAAATACTTATCTATATAAAACCGATCAATATTTTAAATGTAGAAAAAGTCTTCGAACTTTCCCTACCATTTTTAAATATTTCCATATTTTTATCCATAAGTAGAACCGAATTGTATTTTTTATTATCGATTATTCGATTCAGATACGAATAAAAAGTAATTTAAGTGAACTGATGACATAAATGCAGCTAATTATTGTTAAATAAATGCGCTGAGTGCGCAGACAAGTATTACTAAAAACCGTACAACATGTATAATTAGTTTTGAGGCTACTTGTTAGTATTCTTTTGTATGCAGAATATCAGAATATTTGTATAGGCCTGCATTGATTTTGACATTTGAAGAAATAGCAAAATAAATGTATAATGACGTCATAACACAGTAACTACAATAGTAGTGATCAAATGATTAATGACTACTGATCTCGTATGAGTTGAAAACCGTCTCCTAAGCTGTGCATACTATTTTATGGAAAAAGAAGTTAAGATTCATGTTTCTTGACTCACCTCATAACGTAATAAATCCGACCACCGTTAGGGATGAAGCCTATCCTCTCGACTATGTCCAGGAAGTTGGCTACCATCCCTCGGGCCGTGGACCGCATTTCGGAAAGCAACAGCCCTTTGATTATCCAGTAAGAATCCCAATAATAGAACTCACGGAAACGACCACCTGTGAAAAGATAAAATTTAAAAGACAAACCAAATGAAAAGCTGAACAAATTATTTTCATACTATAGGCAAAATTATTTTCACAAGTTTCTTAATTTAGGAATGCAGAACAAAATCTTACAGCGGCATTTAAAGCTTGTCAGAACTGAATGAATGTTACCCGCATGAAAAAACAAGGTCACAAATACATACGAATACATCAGCTAAATAACTAACGATGGAGGAATTTTTCAAACATATTAATAGGAATATTTAGTAAAAATTCAATTAATAATATAGTTAAGTCTGATGACAATTCACGCATCAGGTTTCTCCATGACATTTATCATAGTTATAATTAGTGAGCAGATGAACCAAATACATAAATATTTAATACAAAGTTAACCATTTATTTAACTGGTGAAATAGGGAAGTATACTACACTGCTCTGCCTACCTCTTCGGGAATTAAAGGCGTGAAGTCAGGTTTTAGTTAACTATTTATATGGACGATTTTATATTCGTCACAACAATTCTGCAGTCAAGACCAACTATTTACTGAACCAACACCAACCTAAAAACATCTGTATGAGATCTTACAGTTAAAGTTAAATACTTTAAGGAGGGATTATAAGCAATTGTGTCTGCAACTTACCGGGAACTATAACAGGGTTGTCTACGTAGATGATGGAGTACAAATCCTGATTCTGCTTGACGTCCTCCTTCATCTTCCTGCCGAGCTGCAACCACAACCGGTTCAAGTCGGACGCCCATTGATGCAGTAATGGATCTTTAATTCTTTGGAGGAAGGCTGTTAAAGAAAAACTTAAAATTAATACCAGAGCATGTACAATGACGTCACGGCTCTCAAAAAAACAATAGAATGCACAAAAAGTATGTCCCCTATTGTCTTTGTTTAGTGACTTTGGGCATATGCAAGTCATATTATTGCGATATTCAGGCCAAAAGACCCAGATGTCCAACTCAAAAGTGATGGTCGGTCTGGGACTCTGAACAGCTGGGGGTTACCTCTTAGCGCCGCCCTCCACCAAGCAAAGGACAGATTTTTTTTGGGGCCAGACCACTCATCGTCAAAGGCGTTAACGATCCTCAACAATTAGAAAACGATTAGGGAGATAGACAATGGCAAGTTAAGAACAAGAGCAAGTCAATTATTATGAAAGGATCCAGATTTATTATTATTATATTGTCACAGTAGGTTCGTTACGGGATAGACAGAGATCAAAAAATGCTAAGTATCCTTATCTTCACAGACATGAGGTATTTATTCAACATTCGTCACTCTCGTCGTACACGGATATCGATTAATTTAAAATCCTATAATTAATTTTGTATAAGATTAATGATAAAATTATTATTAATGAATGAGAACGTATAAACAATACGACGGTCGTTTAAAACGAATTGAAAAAAAAATGTATATAATAAGTATTTCAAATTTATACAAGAAAAAAATCATAACCAATTCAAGTTATAACTGGTTCTATCAAATAAAACATCCTGTTCAGATAAACATTTGTTTAAATTTCAATTACTCGCATGATTTATAATTGTTATTAGGATTGTTTGTAACTGTTAACGGAAAATAGAATGAAACGTCACAATATGATGGTAGTATGAATTTTATTTTTCCATCCTTTGTCGACGAGCTACCTGAATCTTGGATCGTCCATCAGTCCACTGCTTGATAAAGACTTCTACTAAGTGTTTTTTTTTTTTCATAATTTCCACGCTGGGGATAATGTTGTACGGACAGATATAATAAGTACTAATAGAAATAAGAAAATTTTAATAGCTACTTATTTTCATCAACACTTTAATTAACAAACTTGGTTTTTCTTCTATCTACATACAATTAATAAATTTTACTTAATCAAATATTTATGCAAAAATTTACCATTTGTTTTTATCAACATTTTAATTAAACTTTGTTTTTCGTCTATAGACGTATTATATACATAAATGTATTGTATTTAATTAATGAATTTTACTTAATCAAATATTTATATAAACATTTATCAAATCCTTACATGTCTGAGCGGTACAAGAATTTCAGGTTAAACCTTTAAAAGTAGAAAGAAAAATGTACTATTAAAGCTAATTATCTATGTTTCCTTTGGTAAATTCTTACCAGGGTTATCTTTCCAGTCCGTGGGCCTCCACTCCTCGAACTCCGAGCCCTCGGGATCAAAATTCTGATTTACGAACTCCTGGATGTCAGCTTTCGTCGGGTGGTGACCTGTCCTGAATAAATACGGTATTCTATAATAAACGATATAATTATGTACATTTTACTATTATTAATTAATGCAATGGAATGTCGTTTCTTTGCATTTCTGCTTACCACAACAACTTGCAATGAAACAATTTAACACTGTTATTTAACGGTAGAAATAGACAAAGATAATGCTTCCAAACAAAAGCCGAATAAAGTATACAAATCTTA
This sequence comes from Elbella merops, assembly GCA_018244855.1. Lineage (NCBI taxonomy): Eukaryota > Metazoa > Arthropoda > Insecta > Lepidoptera > Hesperiidae > Elbella > Elbella merops. The sequence goes on from DWMG01000182.1 coordinate 11,186, forward strand.
AGCCAAGTCCCTTACGGGGTAGACAGAGAGCACGGAGGGCGAGATATCCACATCCTTGCAGACGGATAAAGCAAAGTACTACTACGATTTCTCTTTTCGTCCATTAGGCTTTGGAGGTCCACTGGTGAACATAGACCTACCCTAATCAGTGCTACTCCACCCTATCCTGGGCCTTTAGAATTCAGCTGTGTTCAGCTGTCTACTGTTATTGTTACTACTATTTTCCCAGTATAAATAACTTTAAATTTAAACTAAAGTTGCAGAGCTTAATAGTTAACTCTTCCTACCGGCTTCTAATTCCAAGTGGATCCAAGTGATTACCTATTCATCATCTCGTAGAAGTGCTCCATCGCGATGGTCGGCGACACCTTGATCTTCATATCAACGAAGGTCTTGGAGTCGTTGTAGAGGCCTGCCATTTGTACAGTATCAAGCAACGGGCCATGGCAATATATCAGGCTGGAAGGAAAAGAGATGACTATTGAGAAACATAAATATTAATAGGTCACACACATGTACATTGTCACGCCTCTCTCTCATAGCAGTAAGCAGAGACTGAGACTTTTAACTTGCTACAGTCCTAATAAACTACTTTGCCTTTTGCTACTTTCATTACAGTGGTCATACATGCTCGACTGACTGACTTTTATTTAGGTTAGATTTCTTTAATAACTCGCTATTGCAATAGGCTCACCTCCTATTTGATAGTTGGACGTAAATGTAGCTTGTTAAACGTTCGAGTGTACTACAATCCTATACCTACCTCAAGAGAATCACACCCAGAAAAATAAAAAAAGGAGTTTTAGCCATAGCCTGCCACGCTGACCAAATACATGGTAACAACTTCAGGCTTCTTAGCGAACGTAACCAAGACTAGACGTAGACTTGTTCAGTTTTTCTTCAACGCTATAACAAGTGATATTTAATCTGTGGCTAACCTGTTATTAGAATGCAAAGACGATGTTTTATTGATTAATCTATAACTAGTAACACTACAAATCTATTTTCGCAAAAAAAAACTAAATAATGGGAATAATAACAATTTAGTAGTTTAAAGAACATATAGTTACCAGTGTCTACTTTATTACAGTTCTTATATAATTCCTTAATAAAATTAATAGAGAAATTATATATTTATATTTATTTACAAGGCTATTTTCGAATCACTTCAACTTAAGCCTACTTGTGTGTGCCAAAACACTTCCAATTCTTACCATAATTTCATGTATTAATTGTCTTTGAGGTACTGAAACACCTACTGATTAGATACACGTTACTTTTCATGTATGTAGTCACATTGTTATATGCACGTGTGACATCCTTGCACGATTTGCATAGTAACGAGGCCGCTGAGTTTTTCTGTATTTAGTAAAGACGGCAACAGGTGAATATATCAGCTTATATGTAATTAACACTATCAGCTTATATATAATTAACACACTGTCGTATGTCTATAAACCACACCCAACAAATTATAATTTCTTTTTGTAGATATGAATTTAGTTACCCAAATTGTCGCATAGTCCCGGGTTCGATTCCCGGTCGGACAGCTGATTAATTTATATATTGATGATTTGTTTCAGATCCACGTATATACATATTTATATACTGTTCTTGTACCTGTGACTTCTTATGTGATTTCTAAGACGACAATAATAATATTACAAAATATAATAATAATAATAATAACATACCTATCCCAGAAATAAATCTATTATATATTTTCACATGGAGTATAATATTTTTTTTTGGTTGACCATTTTCAACTTTGGCTTTTTCGTGCCATTTCATACCAGCAAGCTGATTGGTACGATATTATGTACTGCTTAGTAGTCCACACATTACTTAATCTATGGTTTATTCCTCGAAGGCAGAATATATTATAATGTCCATGTGGTCGAGGAAGGAGACACCTAACTATAAAAAAAAGCTATGTATGTATGTGCTATGTACAATATCGTAAAACAAGTTTGTCGCTCCATTAAGATAATACATACAATATGTTAGAGACAATATCAAAATTTAATATTAGTTCATACAGGAAATTCGTTTTATTTTCCTCTTTCTTTATTGGCATGCGCAAAAAATAGCTTACAGTCCAAAGTATATTAAGCATTTTTTTCCTTCAAGCACATCTTTTCGAGAAATACATAGTAGTTCCAACGTCAGTTCCCAAAACAAAGGACAATTATATTCCCGCCAATTTAAGTTCCACAGATAACATATATTTTTTTAAATTCCTAATGAAGCAAATAGTTAAACTCATTAAGCCATTATTTAATCAGTCGTTGAAATAAACTAAGAGTGCATGAAAATACGTATAAAACCAAAGGAAGCAGTCGCTTTATGCGGTTGATATAGGAGATGGCCGCAGGACCGCATCTTTCGCTACCGTTCTATGATGTACAGTGCTGTTGAATTAATTTAAAATAAACTGTTTTTAATCACTACTTAATTTTTATTTTAATGAAAGAGGCACGTATCACGTGTAGAAAAAATAGAGTGCAGAAAACAAAAAAATGGCTACCGTGAACTGTCAATGGCTTGAAAATCTTGAAATTATTCTATTATATAAGTGTTTCAGTCGTATAGAAGCAAAAAGTTAAAGAATAATGTCAAATTTTAATATTTATAGCAGTTTTAAGAATTGTGTGTTACGACAATTTTTCATTCAAGTGAATAATCTAGTGCATTTTTTTTTTGTTTTGAGCTCTTTTGTTTTGGATTTTTTATTTTAAAGCCTATTTCGCCTGTTCGCCTTTCGTCTATTTAGCCTATTTCAAACCGAGAAAATACGAGGAATTTTTGGTAAAAATTTAAAGCATTACAAATTATGTGGATCTCCAGTATTATTTTGTTACTTGCAATCGTGACAATCATCGTGAAAAAACATTCAAAAGAAAAATGTCAATTTCTTGTTTTTTCTGTATTATGAATAATAATTTTTGTTTTTAAAATCAGCATCTTGCCAGAGTGAAAAAACAATATAATGTATATATTTTTAAATCACCTACGTCATCGGATGCACCTGACAAAGCAGTCAGTTCAAGCCTATTCTACGGTAAACAGTAGCAAGGTCACTTTTGCATTTCCGGTTCTAACTCACAATGCTTGCAACTGTGATATGTAACAAAAGGTGGGTTCCAACTAAGTACTAAGGTATCCTTTGTGGGGTAACAATTTTAAATAGTTATGTCATCATCATTATTGCTCTTAACCCTTTATTGACCCACTTTTGGACGCGGGTGTCCTCTGAGAATGAGATGTGTTGAGGCCTTAATCTGCCATATTGACCAAGTAGCGCTGGTTGCCTGGTTAATGGAAAAGAATATTGATATGTATAGGCAGAAAATTTTTTTTCCTCCTACAATAAAACTCAATGAATTTAATATGTACGTACTAAGTTCGCCATATTGCTGGCGAGCAAGTCACAATTTCAGAAGGAAAATGTAAAATTACGAAAGAAAATCCAAATGAAACAGCTTACACGTACTAGCACGGGTATGAGCGGGATAACTACATTTCTATAGTCGGTTAGTAGTCTAACCGTGTTGTCAAGGACAAGTTCAAGGTGAAACTTTTAACTGTATGTACATATTTGATTTTTCACGTACTTTATAATAAAATAAAATAATAATAACTTTATAATAACCATTTATTAATTGTCATTAACGTAACATCACGCTTGTAATCCCCGAACGCTCCCACGTTTACGTTTAAGTCCCATGGAATAGGTTGTGAGCCTGTTGCCATATACCAGGCACAATTCCAAACTCCGATTCACTACTAGAAATTCTAAATTAGAAAAATCCAATATAGTACCCGACCTAGGAGGACCTAGGATGTTTGCATTATTTATAACAAAAAAAAAACGTCTAATAATATTAATAATAGCATATTATGCTTTTCATTACAATAGGAGTTTGGCACTTCTTTTTTTATTCAAATGAAACTCAACGTAACTAGATACTTTTTGTGGATCTAACCAACAAACTAGCAAACATACTTTTACACTTATTATCCTAGTAGTGAAGAAATGGCTGTTGTTAACCAGGTTGATCGGGTCTGATCCAGTTTAGTCCCGTTTGTCACAATACAAATAATACTCCTAAACTGTTCTACGTTTCGCTGGAATAGGGATGACTAGAAACATCTTCCACGACTCTTTAAGCACGGATTTGTGAATAACACCGGTAAGTAGGGAACGCGTGTCTGAATTAGTAAATATTTAACCGCCTTGAAAGCTACCGTAGTAAATGTTTAAAGTTCCGTTACGATAATATAATCCTAGATATTTACCTATTATATTTAATTACACCTAGGCAAACAAATAATTGCGTATATCACGCAAAAAAAAACACGGAAAAATCTTCCCGAGTAGGAATCGAACCCCCACCTTACTAACACCCAGCTCCACTAACCACTGGACCAGCGGGCTCACATTTACCCAGATAACACTCGCAACAGACCTGACAGTCAGCTATCCGGTACGTGGCACTATACATCTGCGGTTCACACGAGCGCCGCTACAACGGACTTAGCCAAATCTATTTATAACGCTACGAAGGTCAATGATACTGCCGCGAGTTAATAAATTTCCTTGTACATTTTCGACTTTGTATTCCAAACGAAAGTAAATTTTGTAATATTATGTAATACGCCTTATGAGTCAGATGAATTTTCTCTACAAAGCTTAACGCTTCGGCAGTTATTGGTTCAATTTATATGACTAGCTGTGCCCGCGACACCGATCGCATTGGAGGCAAAACTTTTTCTAAAATTAAAGTAGCCTAAGTTACTCCTTATTACATCAGCTATCTGCCAGTGAATTTCCCGTCAAAATAGCTCCAGCCGCTCCAGAGATTAGTCAGAACAAACAGTCAGACAGACAGATAAAAATTATAAAAAATGTTATTTTGGTATGTAGGTACATATGCATTTAGGAAAAAGCGGTTATTTTAATATTAAAAACAGACACTTCAATTTTATTTACATGTTATCATCATGCAAGTATTTCCCCTAATGAGCAGGTAGAGCAGCGTACTTCTCCCAGGTTTCACTAGTTATATGTCCCATGTAATCGAGAGTGAGCCTATTGACATACATTTGCACGATTCCAAACTCCGTCAGGTAATTTCTTCAAGGTAGAAAAACTTAATAATACTTTGCCCGAATCAGAGATCGAAACCAGGACCTGTTGCTAAGCAGTCGCGCTTGCAACCATCGGACCAACGACGCAGTAAATTAGTGTACTTTAAGACTACGGCATAACCCTTCTCATTCTCAGACTCGACTCATGTCGATTGTGACTGTGACAACAGTGTCTAGTGTAGATACTTATATAAATTAGATTAAAAACACTCACCTATCACATGTCGGCGGCAGTTTACTCCTATCCGCCGCCGTCAGCGCCACCGTCGCCACAAAAAATACACTTAAACACCACATTTTCATTTGTTCCGCTTAACAATGGCACGTCACGTAACTTATAGCTAATATCACTCAATTAAATATTAATATTAAATAAATAGAGGAACAAGTGCTTTTCACTACTTAATCTATATCACTTTAAAAGTTTGGTCTAGTTTAAGATTACAATAGTTATATGTCCTTTTGTTGGAGTTTACGTGTTTAGATATGTGCTGAGGATTTTAAAAGGCTTCCTTCTGAAGGGTTGGCCGGTCATTTTGGGTGTAATGGCTAAGCGAAAATATATCAGGACTTGGCACTCTGCATGCCGTTATCTGAAACAAAGGAAAATAATACTAGTTGTAGTCTTGGAAGACAATGACCGTCACATTTTATGTAAATAAATGAATCTATAAATAAGACTTTAAATGAGGTCTCATCGCCATCTAGTGTTGCCAGTAAAAAACAAACAAACTCGGACTGATACAGAGTAGCAATTATGTATATCTGAAAAATGGGATATTGCACCACAATACGCTCAATTCGGTAATAAAAATTAGTATTTAAAAACCCACACTAGATGGCGGTGTATACAGTTTACATTTAAAAATTAATATGTGTAATTTTTGCAACTTTCGAGACAACATTCATTACCTGTTTTTAATTATGTATGCATTCGAAATAGCATTAATATTATCAACATGATTGGTATTCAGTGGAAAATTTGAACAGAAAACATTTACTGTTGTAGGCACTAGTGGAAAGGCAACAGTAACAAATTACATGTATCAGACTGGTTTATATAAGTGTTCGTGCGTCAATACTACTGTGAATAAATAAAAACTGCTCTTAAATACGGTTGCTATGAGCAAATCATAATTTATATTGATTAAATCAAGACATATCGTTTCCTTATTGCTAAATTATGAACTCCGAGTTTCGCAACCGTTCATGACAATTATCCATCAACTTAATGCGGTAACCTCGGATTTAGGACCCATGCACTTATCATTAAAAATCATCTCTATAATTCCTCAACTTGGCAGACAGTTTTCTATAATCGAATTGTCTGTAAACTGTTTGCCATAGACAATATTTACAAATACCCACATAACAATCTAAAACATGACACAATTTTGTATACAGTCGAAAACCGAACAAATGCAAAGGCGTCAGACTAGCATAGAAACACAACTACCTATATCTACGGATATAAAAACAACACCAGACAACACTGTTAAAAATATCTAAATCAGCATTTAAATAGCAACACAGAAGAATACAATATCAGCACGTACAGACCTATTGTGCTAACACAAAACGATCTATAAATAAAAAATGCTGATAATGTCAGAAATGCAACCACATTATTGTATTGCGCACTGACCAGCACAAAACGAGAGGAAACATGATTTTTGAAAACAATATTTACTCTCAGAGAACCTCCTTATATGCAAAACAAAAATACTCATTTTTGTCTGGAGAGAGTCCGCCGTACTAAAAAGGACTGTTACAGTATTCAGGAGTGGCAACCTGTTGGTGTCCCATTTCAAACTAACAGGTTTTAACCAAACTAGTGATATTAATAGTTATCATGTAACACAGAAACAGAAAAAGCAGTCTTGCCCTGCCATCCCACAAATATTTGTTGCCCATTTGAATAAGAGATCAATTACAACTAGACCATCAATAACCAGGACACAAAGAGGCCAGTCGCATCCTAGAAATATATTAGAGTCGACATGCAACATGCATTAAGGTTGTCGTGTGAACGCAAAATTAGATACAATACAACGTACTAACATTTTACAGAACAGCGAATACAATAGACGAGTCAAGGTACCGTCGACAAAATAGTTACTCATGTACGGTTTACAGCTACAGTTTAAGACACCATTTAAAAAATAAGACGACAAAGTAATTCTATACCTGATTAAATTATTACAGAATAAATGTCCGGCGCGACCTGGCTTCAAAGAATTACGTTGAACTCATGCTTTTTGGATTTTCTTAAAATTTTCTGTATGAAAAATCTTACAAATATCTGTATCAAAAATTTGTGTCCATTTTAATGTAACCAATTGACTAGGCGCGAAAATGCCGGATGCACACGTCAACTACCGAGCGCGTGGGGCTGGTGACGCCTCTCAGTGTCCCACGTCACTGCCACATACCAAATATACTACACCAGGAAGATGAAATATGCCGGTTTAACTCACGAATGTTTTTCTGGATAGCCCGCCCAGTTTCAGACCTATCCGAGGTCCTCCAGAGCTCCCTCATGTTTTTTTTGGTTTAACCGGACTAGTCTTGGACCTATCCCGGATCTTTCCGAGCTCCAGCCGATCGCAGCGGAGACTACTAATAGAAAAATAGCATTAGTATTTCCACTTTCAGTTTCAGTACTGGCACAAGCAGACAGCAATACGTGTCAGTGCTGATTGTATTTTAAATTCAACATGATAAAATTTAAAATCTTATAGTCAAAATTCCTACTTTCTTCGTGAATTTGATTTGAGATTGGTGGTTTGGGAAAAATTTCTGAGAAAAAAAAATTTTGACGCGCGGGGAAAATATTTGAGGTCAGTGTTGTCAAAAATTAAGAAATATGTACACACATAGCCAGCGAGGCAACCTGCAGCCTTGATTTATCTCAATCTCAAGAGACGAGAGTCCAACCTTGGAACGGTAAAGGGGTTGATGATAATGATGTAGGTACATAAATCGAATATAACATAACATCACGCGTGCATTGCTCAGAAGCACTAGGCAGACGAGAGGAGTACCTACATCCGCGCTCCACCTATTACGATATGTATAAATCGAATTATAGTGCCCACAAATCTCACAACGCTGTACGCGGCACTAAAGAGCGCAGAGTTAAACCAACGCCAGTTTGAAACGGCGCGACAAGTATTCGTTTCCGTTGACTCACGTCAGCCAATTGACTGCCGTATCAATTGGAAGATTGCTGTTACCTTCGCCAACCTTGCGAGCTGAACCTTCTGCTTATTTCTAGATTTATTGTGTACATTTTTCACGCACAATACAATAAAGGATGTTGTTTTGGACATTAAAATGCGCGCCTGTGCGCGTGTGGCGAGTGATGATTGTAGAAGTGCGTTAGGTCTGTAATGATAGGTATATTTTGTACTCGATGCTCTCTGCATTCCCCGTAAGTTATGTAGCGTCGTAATCTAGTAATAATAGTATGTGCGCTGGTTTTTTAAATTTAAAATTACTCGATGTAAAATTGATGGCAACATTCTATATCCAAAATCTTTAGGTTTTTTTTTTAATTTAGAAGTAAAACTTAAAAAAATTGATCATACTCCACCTAGTAGATTGTGACTCTTTCGCGCACAGCGGCAGATTTATATAAATATCTTACCGCCATATTGAAACTGAATAAATCTTATATAAATGGAACGGACCAAATGCTGCAAGTACAGCTGTGCAAATAAATTCGCTGAACGCTTACATCATTTGAAAATCAACTAGCGTTGGTCTATTTCTGTGTGGCCTACTGTACAATAGCATAAATCTATGTAAAACATCACCAAATGTCGCTTTACACTTCGTGCTAACTTAAATTCTTTGTATACTCTAACTATAAATTGTTATATATGTAGCTTTAATTTTTATGAATTAAATGCAACAACTGTAATCGAAAACGAAACATTGACAAGTAATATATTATTTATTGGCGTCATTTTGGTGACGCGAGTTCGAAAGAAGAATAAACAAGACGCGTCACGGAACATAAATCGAATTTCGAATGCATCAATGTCACGTGAACCCGTCGAACCACGTGACCGCCCCACCCCCACGCCCCCGCGGTCACGACCGCAGACCACATGTTGGATAGAAATGACATGTAGGCGGATACGCGTACCTAAGACTAAAATAATTTAACAGCTGTAGACAGTACACCCAATACATTTTATGGATCTACAAAAACCTAAATAGCGCAGTCTATATATCTAGTACACGCGAATCGAATGTATAAATAAAAAGTGTTACAAAGACAATATAACTTATCTCCGATTTATTGCTTGCGAAATGGCCAAATAATAAATGGTTCTTTACACGTTCAAACACCTATGTATAAAAAAATACATTGTCTTCGCAATAAAATTGGTTCAATTGCGTTTTGGTACATGCTGGCCGTTAACGCAAGGAACAAAATATGAGTCATAGTTATAATTTTATAAAGGGTATAATGAAAATATTAACAATGAATTCGAAAGTATGTCTGTCTGTTTGGTATGCTTTTACGTCAAAGCTACTGAACCAATTCCTATGAAATTCGCTATGAAGGTAAACGGAACAAAGGTTCAAGCTGAGTAAAGACAGCAATCTCTCAAAGGGTGTAAAGAGGAATTTAAAAACTTGTATAGATATTGTTTAAAATTACGAGTAAAACAGGGTCGCAAGTAAGAACAAATGTGAAAAAGAACTAACTAAAGTCAATAAAAAGTTTTATTAGTACCATTAAACAATATACTAGTGTCCTTAAAGTAAAATTGTATTAAAATTATTACCAAGAAACTACAACTAACTACACACTAACAATATGAATAAAAAACATTCCGTCTAACCTAAAGACACCCACTCTGAACCTAGTTTTGCATATCAGTCACCATTTAACATTATTCTGTGAACTTCTGGCCCTTCGTGTTTGTTAGATCCAAAGAGACTACTAGAAATCTGCCTGAAATCAAAATCCAGTGTTTGACTTTAATTTAAATTAACCATCAACGATCCGCTTCGGTAGGCGTAATGTTAAAAATTGTTATCCTCTTTTGAACAATTAGTCGTATCATTTTATAGCACATAATTTCATGATAATTTTTATAGTACTCGTATATTACAGTTTTTACCGTCCTATACGTTTAGAAGACAAACAAACAATTAACATATACATTCATAATATTGGTAAAAAAGGATTTCCTTGGCAGCGGCTCTTTTTAATGACTTTTTTATCCTTATAAAGACAAATAGAATGTTGCAGTGTGCATTAAAATGTACAAGTCACGTCATGTCTATTATTCTGTTCATGTCAGGTCTATTAATTATCGTCTCTGTGGTCACGATCGAACGATGCGCGTGCGCATGTGCACGTGGTCCGGCGACTTTCCAACTTTTTCATGTCACACCTCCATTTACGTCATAGCAGGTCCAACCTCGGCCGATGCACGGTATGGCAAATATGGTATGGTGTGATACAACTATAAATAATTTTGTAATAACTCTTGGGTATATGCCAAAGGAAATTGTTTTTGCCACTGTGACATATTTGAATTTGTCACAGCCTTAAGATGTAAATGTAGGAATTTGGTTGAATACAAGGATGTACGTTAAAACTGATGTGGCATGTGGAAAATAATGTCAGCACAAATTCATATCTACATATGTGAACACAAATTCGTATCTATGAGAGCATACTCGTACATTTCAGAAATCGTAGTAAAATTGTTGCTGGTCACATATGCATATTAGTTTTAAGTTATTTTCAGCGACGTACAAATTTTTGGCGAACGTCATAAGTATATTTATGGCTTAATGCACCTGTTAATATATTATGTATTTATATTTCCAGCAACTTGTTCAGGAATCATATTAATTTTATATACATAATAAAGCAAGATTATTAAAACATCAGACATACGAGTAAAACATAAATTACGTAACAATCTTAAATAATTATCACATTTGTCATGTACACGTTCAGCTGTCTGTCTGTCTGTCATCGGTATTGCGAGTGGGTGTGTCCTTTGTATGAATGGTCCATTACAGACATTGTATAAATATATGTAATATGAACATTGGCAAACACTTGGCACTACCAGGAATATTCCATTAACGAACTACAATGGTTTCAGTTTAAATATATATTTCTTTGTGTATGAGATTTGATTATATCAACAATTATTTACTTAAATATATTACGTACCGAATTAACTTGTGATTTTTTTCATTATAGCTCGACATTTTCTAATTAATAAATAATGAATTTACGTAAACAAACTGACGTATGTTTACAAGGTAATATGACGAGCTTTCTTTCTATGACCGATATCTTACTGGGTAAGCAGAGAGCATACTGTGTGCACATTTCTATCCTTACAGCCTTGATATGTTCGGTGTTCTCTGCTTACTCTGTAAGGGTCGTCGCGTGACTATAATATAATAATGACGTTTTCAGCATGTCTTGGTATTCGACCGCCTTTAAAATGATACTATAAATGAAAATTTATTTAATTGTATTAAACAGAGAAATATTCGAAGAAAGTTCTTGAGGAAGAATGGAGAATCTTGTTAACCTAAATAATGTGATCATCGCTAGTAACTTCTGTTCTATGTTACATACAAAATGATTGAACAAATATATAATTAGATACAAATGATTCTCGGAAACTTCCGCTAGTTATAACTTTATGATATCATTGCTACAAAACTTGCTTTATGACTGCCTTCCACAGTATATAAAGGTACTTATTTTGTACAGGATTAGGCAGATACTGCCGAATACGGTGATGTATATACTGTCCAAAAAGCTGAACAACTTTTTTGTTGTGACAATATATACCGTGAAATAATCAGTATTTGAATACTAATTAAATCACCCATATTCCAATGAATATTCCCATAATAAATTTATCTCGTAAATATAAGAACACTAGCTGTGACCGCAACTTCGTCCGCGTGGATTTTTTCATTTAAAAACCAATTAAGAAAACATAAAACAAACACCTTCGCAAATAATGTATTATTTAAGAACAATTTTATTAAAAGCTAGTCATATGCTGTCGCGGACTTTTATTTAGAACTTTTAGAGGGGAACAATTTTGTAATACATGATTTTTGAGTAACCTTCACCGTTTACTTAGCGCACGCAAGGAAAGCTCTAAATTTTGTCATAGTCGCAAAAAGTCGCAATATTTTTTATTGCTGCTCCTCTCCTATTCATCTTAGCGTGATTTTCTATAGCCTATAATAGCCTTCCTCGATAAATGAGGTATCTAACACTGAAAGAATTTTTCAAATCGGACCAATATTTCCTGAGATTAGCGCGTTCAAACAATCAAACAAACTC
>DWMG01000183.1:0-23692 GCA_018244855.1 Elbella merops
GAAGTATTTCGCGAATATACTGCAACTACATACAACAATATATTCATTTTTGTTAGAAAATCGTAAACAGATATGTAGTAAGAAATTATCACTTCTGTACCATTATGCACATCAATTGTATGAGTCTTTGATCGTATCTCATTATACGAGGCCATCGCTCTTCAACGAAGCGTATGACCTTCTTACAACTCATATTCCTACCATTGGATCTCAATTATGTTCAATCATTCGCAACGTCTATACCAACTACATTTATCATATCTACATACATACATATCTTTCTCATTTGGTTTAATTTTAATTCCAGTAATTGCCCGCATTTTAGGGTTATTTTTAATTTCACTGGCAACACCTGCCCCCTTACGTCTCTATGTCATTTTTTGACATTTTCTATCACTACATACTTTTCTATGTCAAATGTGAAGTTCTCCATAACGGTGTTATAAAAGCAATTGTGAGAATTTTCGAGTTTTAAAGTTCGAGTTTTACCAAAATGTTGAGTTATAACATTTATTGTGATTGCATAACACATTACAATGTTTATCACTTACCTTTATTTTTAAATGCAATTGAATTTTCACATTCGTTATTCCTTTCATTAACACCATTCAATCGACCCTTTCAAATTACTTTAATGACACCTGTACCTACTAAACAAAATTAGACCCACCGCTTGATCTGAATCAAATTGGTCAATACTGTTACGACGATCTCATTATTAATAAACGTGTAATAGTCAGCTTTGATAGTCATTTAATATGACAATCAAAACTATATTTAACACATGATATAATAGTATGCTTATTGATATCAAGCCTGTCTTTTAGTAGTAGTAACGGTTGAATGTAAACAAACAATAAATCCTGGATATCATCAACTGCATACTGAGTGTATCACATTATTACCTACACTAATTCACGTTTAGATTAGACTTTTTTGACGGTTTGTTGGTAATTCCAGGTAGAAATCCCAATGCGAAAAAAAGTAAAAATTTTTATTTTTCTATTTGATTTAAGTATACGAAGATAAACTACTGTCGAAACAGCACATTGATATTTTTTTCGATTTGTTTGTTGATAAGTAACAACTCGTATTCTTGTATTGGTAACTCGTATTCGTATCTCGTACTCAACCCGTATTCGTAACTCGAACTCGTATTTTTAGTTATCAACAAGCATAATTTGTTTCAGCTAACACAGCAGATAAGTCCAGGTGAAGCATGTATTCATGCATCATGTAACTATGTCATCGCATACATGTGTAGATTTGTCACTACGTGAAAATTGACAATGACCTCTAAATATATACATTTTTTGTTTATATCAGTCTTATGTCAGCTTTCATTCATTCAGTCATCCGTTCGTTCATTCGTAAATAGATACGTAATTATACAGAACGACAAAACCTCGTTCCGGTGGCTGTTGTGGTTTTTGTAGCGACTCAGCACTGCTGAGTGCAATGCTCTACTGAGTGCTTGCGAAGATTGAATCGGAGCTTTGATCGTCCGCACTCTCGGTCTTTGTAGTTCATAGAACTTTATTTAATTAATTTAATGGTACTCACTTTATTAGTTTTCTTATTTAAATAGGCAGTTGGTACTTTAGTTATTGGTTTTTGGTTTTTTGTATTCCGTGCGATATTTTCTTGCAATATTGACGCTCTACCAACCATTCTCTTATCACGTTATTCGTATCACTTCATTGTATGTAGGTACATCTTGGAAGAATCATCATAAACGTAAGTAAAATCGTGTTAAGTTTTTCTTCATCCAATAAAGGATCAATAGATGTTACCTACGCGAATAAAACGACTAAGTACCGTTTTATTCGCGAGACGATAGTTTTTCGCTTCCTGTATTTAAAAAAATGCTTATCAATTTATGCAATCTTTTCATTGTCTGTTTTATTCACAATCAGTTGTACTAACTTACCATTTTCCTCATGATATTTATTTCGCTTAAAATTTTAAAACTCTTCATTTCTTCACATTAAACAGTCCACAGTACAATAAAGACGTCACGAGCGTTCTACACAAACAACGCTGGCTCATTTTTAAGAATATAACTTCACCCTTTCCCATTTTCACACAATACTTTCGAAGTTTCCAGCGTTCCAGATTTTCACACACAAGCGACCATATTGCCCGTGCCCATATAAGTATATTGTTTATTTTTATATCCGCGCAGCGTGTTTATCTAGTGCTGTTCGCCATTCAAAAGGGACTTTGTTGTTGTGCATAAAAAGAAAAATAAACGGTGTAACATTACTGAGGAGTTAAGTTATTAAGTTTTCTGTATCAAAAGTTAACATAAAGAAATATGATTATTAAGTGCTGCAAGAAAGGGACATTTTGTTCTTGTACATAATAGACGGCGTGCTATTGGAGAGGCTTATGTCCAGCAGTGGACGGAATTAGGCTGATGATAATGACATAATAGACAAACATTTTAACAGAAAAACCTATTTCAAAGATATGGATATTGAATGAAAAAAATCACAGGATTCAATTAGGACGATATAGTACCAACAGTTATTATTATTTGTGGAGTCGGTGTAAGCCAACCAAATACGATATAATAGAAACATCTAATACAAGCCATTTTTTTAAAGCAGTGAAAAGTTATTTATTTATGTATGTTTTTATTTTCAAAGATAGATATGTCATTCGATATAATGGCGAGAGAAAACATCGCAAGAAAACTCTTAATTCTGAATAATATGATGCGAAGTGCGTCAATGCGCACTTGACCAGCGTGTTAGACTATAGTCTTAAACTTTATTCTATCAGGAGCCCTTGCCCAACAGAAGAATAGTAAAAGGATTAATAAGGACCATATTGACGAGGAACATTTCATTAAATTGATGTTTTGCTCTGGAGTTCAAAATCCAGAACTTTAATTTTATTTATAATTTATATGCATTATACAGTCATTGCAAACATACAAATTTGCGTATATTCGACTTTGAACACACACATAGAACTAGTATATCTATTATACCGCGACAGTGGCTACTTATGTTTCCCATAATGTAACCTTTATGTTCGTACATAACAAGGCGTTATGTGATAACGATAACAGTGTAATGGTCTGTAGGTCGGTATAAAGATCAGTGGGCGGGGTGAACGACCGGAGATGTCACGGTCGGTACACATATATGTGACAGCAGGGTTGTCACATGTCACGCGTCTTGGGGACATCGTGTCGTTTCTTAAAAGTCTTTGTGACAATATTACAAAGTTTTAATAAGCGCGTTTATATTGTGACGGTCTACATTCTAAGGACTTTCGCTAACTTTAAATGTTAAAATATAATGTTTTTTTTTTTATGTGATGATCGTAGAAGGAACAGCTCAGGTGATTACGGGTAGATATATTTGGCAGTAGATGCTTTCTGCATACCCCGAAAGGCACTCAGTGTGTTGGTACAATAATAAAATTCCTGTTTAGATACATATATACCTAACCTAAAAAATAGTTTAATCGAAACAACACACAATTGTATTATTCGAAGTATAACATACAACTTTCAATGGCTTTTATAAAAAAACGCAGAGATTTGAATTTGTCCGATATAAAAAACGCCGCCCAATGGCAACCCTGATGACGTATGTACATAAACGCATGTCGCTTTGTATGGCAACAGATTCAAGTAATGTGATGTAAAAACTTTTAACCGTTGAAATAACTGCATTGCAATGATACGACGTAAAAATGTCGTTTGCTTAACGGACTCTATATTGTCCTCTCTTTATAAGACGAGAAAATGTTATTACTAACTGTACCGCTGTCTCCTACTTTATATGTAGGTGAATATAAGATTATATAACTTTAGTACGTAATATAAATTAATAATTGCAGATTTAATTGGTTTTTATCGAGCTGACCATAACACTGGAAGTGTCTTAAATACTTTTCCAAAGTATTCAATATAATCGTAGATATATTTTTATTTTGCTCAAAAATATATTTGTAACGCATTTAACAATGTTTCATTCATCAAAATTCAACTTTTATGTTCTAATATATCTATTTATGTGGTCTCTTCTGGTGGTGACCTGGTTAAGATCACAGTGTCATTTTTCTTCAAATTCCAAAAACAGTGTTGGCCTCCGATGTCAGTTTGCCTTAAATCCCCAACCTGAGATACTTCCAACCAATTCCTAACTTCGAATTTTTGCATATCCGACTCTGACTCATCCACGAAGCGGTGCAAGGCGCAGTTCAACGGTCAACTTCCTGTATTCTCTCCCACATGCGGCTTCTTAATATCCCGATCATTATCTATTCTCGCAACAAGTTTAAGCGTTTAAAATGTATGGACTTATGTAGGTATGTCTCTCCAGTGACCTTGGAGTACGCTAAAGATGTCTGAAACATATTTAAACTATAAAATTTATGGTAGTGAATGTTAAAGTTAACGTCAACGTTACTTAAATTTAAATAAAATAGTGATAGGCAAAAATCAAAATGTGGGATAAAATTGACATATCATGATATATTTTTCTGGTAGTGACTCGGAAGTCTAGATTTGTGCCTGGTGTATGGCAGAAGGCTCACCACCTGTTCCTTGGGACGTAAACATAACCGGTTAAACGTAGGGGATGGACTACACTCCTCGGCCTACCCCTTCGCAGATTACAGTCGTGATGTTACGTTTTTTTTGACATATGATCGAAGTTATGGCGTTAATCACCAATGCAGCTTCTTTTGCAACTCAGCATCTTTTCCGGACAGTAGTAGTGTGCCATTGATTTAACCACTTTGGTATAATAATCCTTCTCTGTCTCTCTTGCAAACGGTCAATGTCAAACGAATCGTTACAATTGGTTTTTTTGTTACTAAGGCCTCACGAAGATTGTCTATCAAGCGATGCGTAAATCCGCTGTGTTTTTATGAATAATTCTGGGATTCCATCGGGTAGAATTATCAGTGGTAAATT
This sequence comes from Elbella merops, assembly GCA_018244855.1. Lineage (NCBI taxonomy): Eukaryota > Metazoa > Arthropoda > Insecta > Lepidoptera > Hesperiidae > Elbella > Elbella merops. The sequence goes on from DWMG01000183.1 coordinate 4,940, forward strand.
GTGCATCCGGAGTGAAACATCAAACTTGACTAACATACCAAAGTTGCATATATTCATCTGTATGCAATAAACACGCATAAAATGTTATGCAGTAAGAGTTACGTCAGCCATAAAATATATACGAACATATATATTTCAATATTACAAAGAATTTAAATGCGACGTTCTAAATTAGTAATTTATTTAGATGTAAACATCAAAAAGACCGTTACGAAACATTTAATTACATTAATTGGGTGGTACAATGTAATAACGTACATACCTATATATTACACAATCGTAGGCACGGTACGTCAACTCTATCGAATATTATATTAAAATAAAATCTCCTGGGAACTTCGCAACATCCTGTAGTCGCTCATTAATATAATGGTCCGTAAACATCGAGCGACGGAAACCGAATGAATAGGTACACTACACGTATGATTGTGTAGGTACATAGGTACCTACAACCTAGATAAGTACGTTTGTCTCTGCCAGCGAGTGTGCGACCTACGTAGAAATAATTGTATCAAAAAATGTACCACAGGAAAATCTTAGTAATAATTTTCGATGACCGGCACGCGATATTGTTGCCGAAATTATTTTCGGTACCAGTGAATTCTTCTACTGAATCACCGATGCTAATTATCTACGTAGGGACGGACAAAGAATATATTCCCCGACCCGATACCGAGATATAAGGGTCTCCTAAGAAGCGACTAGACCTGGCGTTAGTTGATCGCAATAGCCCAGCCTACCTAAGCACGGTTAAATGTTCTGACCGCCTGCAGGCAGCACTGTAGGCGTTGCAAGAAGCCCTTTTCTGCGATCCTCAACCCGCATGCCCAGCGTGGGGACCTATGGGCAAAAACCTCTCAGCGAAAGCGTTTGTCCAGCCGTGGACTTATTATTAAACAGACTGATAATGATGATGACTAGGGAACAAATGCCTTCTAATATATCCGTTAATTAAAACAAGGAAGCTTTGAATTTTATCAGTAGAAGAATATAAAAACTATTACCTAGAGGTAGTTTTTTCCTTGAGTTTCCTTCACAACAATAATATACTGCGTACTTGTACACGCCCAGAGAAAGCTAGCTTACGAGCTAAGCGCGTCTGTTAACTTAATTATCACTCAGATTACGTCGGCACAGCACGAAACAGGGAGTGTTCTGTGCTTGTCGATACTGGATATTAATCTTTTGTCGATATCTGTCACCTTCAAATTAATGTTGCACGAAATGCTTCAAAATATACATTTCACGATTTTATTAAAATAACACGACCTTTGAGATGAAAGAATAATAATTATTTCAAGAATTCCGACGCCACGATGATTGGACGAAAATATTCGCTCATACAGTTGAATATGTTCCAAAACGATATCAAAAAATAGAGCATTGTAAAAATGAATGTTACAACGTTACTCATATCCTCTCGTGAATCATTATATATACCGGTGAAGAGTGCGCTATACCGGCCTTGGTAGAAATGAATACGGCTATCAAAATGCGATTATCGTTCAAGTAAACCGACAAAACATGATCACGAAGCCCGCAAACCGTCCGTGGCTCACGCGTTACGCACTCGCTTGGTCGCACGCGCACCCACCGTGACGCCGTGCACTATACAAATGCGCTTTTTGTATATGGAACGCGCGTGCCAAAAACAATAGATAAAGGTCTGTGCAACTGGCAAATTGAATGAAACCTGTTCTCAATCGCTCTTTCAATCGAAACATGTATGTGTTAACTTCGACACCGAGTCGGCGGAGGTCATACCGCTATAACTAGTAACGCTTCACGCTCAACGATTAACCAAATTGCGGTAATCGCTCACGACGCCAACATCAATGGATTGTTACATGAGTTGGTCGACAAAATGGAAATTAGTCGTTCATATAGCACAATCGTAAATGTTCACTTTCACATCGCCGCCAAGTCGACGTGCTCTTTCGTTTATGATAAACATAGTCCATAATTATTATGATCAGAATAGCTCATTTCCAAGATGTCGAGTTATAAAATTTGTTATAGGTGCCAAATTGCAAGCTTTAATATCTGGGTAAATTTTATGATTTTCAAACAATGTATCATTATCGATACGCCGACTTTCGTCAGCGATGTGCCGTTGGATATTATTTTTACAGTTTCAATATTTGGTTACGTGTATAAGCATCTCTATATTAACTCAGCTGGGGTTTGAATTGCTTTTTCCTCTAAAACCTCACGTGCTACAGTTCCCTATCTCCCGCCTCTGTAGGCAGATAATCGATATAATATCGAACTTGATTTACTCGAGCGGAACACGAGAATAATTCGCGAGTTTGAGGGGAGAACAGGCTAATGTGGTTAGTCGCATTCAGGGTCGCAGATAGTAGGGTATTTATAGAAAGCATTGCAGTACTTACATAATCATAGACGGATAATACTTATATACATGTTGCAAAGTAGATTTTATCTGCCCTTGCTCATACTTGACAACAATAGTGTGGCATCCACAAGGTGCAACTACATTCGAATTGTTTTTTTAGACGTGTCTTGTATACATAAGCCTCTGATGCTGTTCAAGTGATTCACGCCCCTGCTTGCCCCTTCACACGTAGGTGCTTCAGAACGGCATATTTTTCCGGAATATTAAATATGCCGCGAGTAATTCTGTTACAACTCCCTCAAAATAATTTCCGAGACGCGACAGAAGGTATGTCCCCTCACACGGGGGACGACCCTCGGCGCTAATAAACGAATCTCGTGTGTGAATGTTATCGTTGTGTCTACTATAATTCAACGTGGGCGTGTGTACAACTGTACATACGTCTCGTCTACAGAACAACTCACTAAATCTCTCTAAATGCGACTGTGCCAAACACACCGTGTGACGTGCGAGAGCAGAAGTTTTTGTGGCAACGAAAACACATTAAAACTGACACGTCCGTTGTGAATCCGTTACCTGTACAGTGGTGGAGCTGCCGCGGAGCTTCGAATTGGAGCCGGGCGGCGTAATCACCCGCTGCGGCGAGGCGAGCGTGTTGAGGGTGTTGAGCGTGTTGAGCGCGGACTCGGATATGGACATGTTGTGCGACATGTTGATGTCGGCGGTGGGCGTGGCGGCCAGCGAGGCGGGCGCGGCGGCCAGCTGCGCCAGGCACGACACGGACCAGGGCCGCGCGCCGCCGCCGCGCTTCTTGCGCAGTTGCACCTGCGCCACGCCGCCGTTACCCTCTCGGACGCGTGCGTGCCGAGCGCACGCCGCGTTACACGCGATAGCGATTGTTTTGTCATTTGATCATTTACATAAGAGTTCAGGGGCTTAGGAATGCGTTAAATGTATTTAACATGGACCTATTGGAAGAGGATGTAAGCTTTTTATAAATGTCAGGCATATATACATATGGTAGATATATTTATGGAGTAGAGGAATTTGTTATAGTTTTATTTCCTGGGGGACAGTAATATTGAGAAAATATTCATAAATCATATATTTATAATATATAATGTTGCATTGAAAAAGTTTTAGACGGAGATTTTGGTTTTGTGTTGCATAGTATCATCATAATGTGTGCAAAGTACGCTTGTGTTTACAAAAATTTACATTGGGCAGTGCAACTTGCAGAGTACAACGAGCAATGCAACAAACATTACAAACACCACAATAAGCAAATAGACATTGATACTTGTGGATCAAGGACTAGACCCGTGGCTAGAATTGCCTGCATATATTTTTACCGCTAAATACAAGTGCACGGCATCAGTGTATGGCATGAAAAAGGGCGGGAATATCTTAATATTTGAAATGGCTATAAGCATCAGTGACCACTATACACGAGACGTAGTGAACGTCTATTTCCTTAATTTCTGTGACATAATAACAAAAAAAAACACCTATACATTGAAAATAAAGCTAAGACAAAAGTAAGACATAAAAATGACAGTCACCAGATATGGAGCGAAGGCATATTGAAAGATCAGTCGCGTTCTTGTGAATCTCAATGAATGACAAGACAGTAGTAGAACTCGGTGTAGTAATGAAATTGTTAAAACAAAACACTGAACATGGAAAGCGTAGGAATATATGACATCGAGCGACATGTTAAAATTCCTTTTACCTTGGCCTGGTGGGTCGGAGTGACGGTACAGGTCGACGTGCTCATGTCCATAGATGAATGCAGATTCCGTTCTTCGGACGTCAGCGAGGTGTCCACTTCGCTCTCGGTGGTGTATTCACCCGACGCGTCGTAGCTTTCTGTGCCCTGGAAAACGAGCGATTTCAATTTGAACACTGACTCGTAATGGCAACATGAGAAAAAAGTTTAAGAGTGCTTAATATGGCAAAGTCGTGATTTTCTTTCGGAAAATGAGCAACAGAAAACTTGTCAAAACGAGATAACAAAAATATTGCTATTGTATTTGGTAAATATATATGGGGTTTAAATAAATATTTTACAAAAAAGTTATTATCATAAAAGAAGCTATTTCACCATATAATTGTTAAACGAAAGTAAAGAGGCTGTCAATATATTCCCCAGTACCCTATATCGAGGGGAAAGTACGAAACTACAAAGTTTTGCATCTAGCTTACGTTTATGAGTAACAATCTTAAATTCGACTGCCTCGTTGGTCGAGTGGTTGCAAGCGCGACTACCGATCGGGAGGTCCTGGGTTCTAATCCCGGGTCGGGTACTACTGGATTTTTCTAATTTAGAATTTCTAGTAGTGACTCGGAGTCTGAATATGTGCTCATGGTATGGCAATAGGCTCACCACCTATTCCATTGTGGGACTTAAACGTAACTGGTAAAACGTGGGGGTGCACTACACTCCCCTGCCTACCCTTTTGAGGATAACAGGCGTGATGTTACGTTAATCTTAAATTTGGTATTATAACTTTACCTGATTTGTGTCATTTTTGCCATCGGAACTTTGATTCAACCACTCCTTGATCCTCGACATTTTGGCCCTACTGACGGATTTTCCCTCTTCGTCGAATAACGGCTTGAAGTTTCTGTTGCCTTTCTTTTTGACCATTTGTTGGTGTGCCTGTTTCTGGACAAGTTCCTCCGCTTGAATCACTAGCCTTTCTATATCCTTACATCTGGCATTTTGGTTTTGATCTACACGCAAAAGATCAGGAGTGGGCGATTCTAGTTTCGGTTTTGGAGACGGAAGAGATTCTTCTTTCTTTTCATCCATGGGCAACTCGCATTGGATCTCAACCGAAGACGTCATGATATCTGTTGAATCTTCGTTTGCGATTTTCGCGCCACCAACGTAAGTCCATTCCTCTTCGGAAGATTCCTCTTGAGACTTTTCATCGGTTTCAATCATCTGTCTGTCGGAGTCTGTGTCGTGGTGTCTGAAGTAGAATGTAGCACAATTCTTGGACTTTCTATCAGATTGATTAAACTTTGATGTATCAATAGGTTTCTTTCGCTTGACTACCGTTGGTGGCGTTTTAACTTCTTTAGGAACTACTTCTATTGGCTGGTCGTTGTGTGTGTCGCCGCCTGTGACCAACGAAAGAGTATGACTGTTTGTACACCGTTCAATAGCTATGATGATATTTACGCTTGTTTGTAAATAACCGTCATTTCATGAACAATACTCAGCTGTTGGAATGAATGTACGCATTGTTTTTACATTCAAATCATTCAGTGAGAGTGACGGTCGTATAATATTTTCTTTTGTGAGAAAATGGAAAGCCGTCTATTGCTTATTCATCGACAGCAATGAAATCTGAATAACTGCTATGTGCGCAGGCGCGTAAAAAGTATTGTTATCGTAAGACAGCAGTTTATGACGCATTATGTGAAACTGCTGTGTAAAGGAAATGAAACATTGTCTGTACTCGTTAATATTAGATATATTTTATCATAATTTAGTTCGATTAAAACAATTAAAAAACAACATTTTTAATTTTGTCAAAGTAAAATAAAATTACTTCAAGTCATTATAACCTCCGATTTGGTTGAACTGGAAATAGTGTTAATTATTTAGAAATATTTTTAGTATAGACATTCATATATGAAAATTACTATCATTAAATAAAACACTTTCTATCTATAACATCGGTGAATTCTGGTCAGACTGAGCATTTAACAAAAAAATTGTGTGTGTGTATTTTTAACTCACCATCAATTTGATCCATGTTGACAGGCACGGTCTGGTCTGTGGTCCTGCAGTCGACACCGTGGTCAGAATTGGGCACCAGTCTCTCGTCCGCCATGTTGCCCCTCGGACGGACTAGCTCTGACTCGCAATCCGAACCGAACCCTCTCCAAGTGTACGTCAGCACATATTCCTGTTCGTCCTGCGAATTACAAGAACGTTTTGTCAGTACAACTGAATTGGTTTGTGAAATCGTTTTATAACTTTTGTTATGTTATGTTCAGTTGCTTATCAATATGCATTCTAATTTGTCTGTACAATACTCAAATATACAAAACTTAATTGGTAAAGTTTTGGAATCTTGTTCCAAACTTGAAAACTTTAAAAATTGCAAATGCCTCGTATCAAAATCTTCATATATGTACATATTGTGGCCTATATGCAACTAATTTCTGAAATATTTGGCTGAATAGCTGATATTGCGAGGAGTGGAGGTGATCGTACCTCAGATGCGGACTGTCGGCTGTCGGTGGAGCTGTCCCGCCTGCGCGCATTGGCCGGCGCGCGCTGTCGCCGCGGAGAGCCGCGCCGGCTCAGTCGCGGCTGCTTCAGCGCCGGCTCGTCGTCACTGTCGCTCACCGCCTCCACCGGCACGCAGTTCTGAAATGTACGAAAGATTAAAATGTTATATTTTTCATTCTCATTTTTATCTCACTGTAGAATAAAGCAAAAGTAGACACAGTAGGAAACGTCGAATAAGAATGACAGGCGGTCCCGTGAGAGCGCTTTATTTGGGACAATATGGACACATATATTTTGACGTAAATTGTTCATTTGTATGTATATTAGCACTTTAACTTTCGATATTATAGATTTGAAGTATAACTATATCCTACATTATTTCACTGCATTCACAAAATCATGGAATTTATAATTATGTCTGGTACAGGTTCACCACAGCGTAACCAAATTTCAGGCTGGTACGGTGGATCCAAGAAATCGAGGACCTTGATTCCTGTGATGAATATGAGAGGTTTATGTCCAGCACCGGTATTAAATGACGATAATGATAACAGACAGGCTACATGATGTTCATTGAGCGCATTCATTTACAGTAATAAAATAATATGATGTCGCAGTGCGAACAGTTATCTAAGTGCCTGCAACCTCATAAACACAAATTGTGTAGCGGTTATGGCGACTATTTTCTGATTTCATGAGACGCTATAATAACGGAGAATGCGACTTATGAGAGTAATAAACATCTCGCTAAAGTGTTCTTAATATCTTTATGAACGCACATCGAATCGTTTCAGTCAAGTCCCGTGTATGTAACTACTATAATTAACTAATTTAAAAATAATTCAAATGGTCACCGTACTCAGCATTGAGTGACATAAAGTGCCATTGAACGCAAGCGCACACACAAACTATCAACGTTTTCAAAAATAGAATAAACTTTCAGTTCATTCGTGGTAGGGCACTACCGCAATCGCATTGAATCATTTACGAGCAGTAAATGTCGGATTTTAAAAACCCTCAAGATATATGGCAATATACAAATGCATAAATTAAGTATCAAATAAAGCGGAACATTCGAGAAAGTTCCAATGAGTACCACAATCGAATTAGGTAGAATGTATCCCGCTGGCCACAAATCACAATATAAATCCTAGTTTGGTAGCAATAAAAGATTTGATTGTAACGCGCACGTGGCTGTCGACCGGGTCGTTATTCAACCCCTTCTATAATATGGAAGTATAGTGCCATTTACCGCCACTTGGGGGTTATGTTTGCAAACAGGGAGCAGCGGGGGGTTGATTGTGATATTGTTGGTTATAAACGAATCGTGCGAAATAACGTGAAACGCGCAACGTTCAGAGTCAACTTTAAAATTAGCCGTAGCAAAAAACCAGCGTAAAAAGACAAACACTCCTCGGTCATGGTTTGAGAATTGACGTTAAAGATTTTCTTCGTCCAAATTCTACGAACTTTGAGATATTAATATAAAATCTATAAAGATTACAATGAGCGAAGCTCATTGTAATCCCATTACACAATCCCATTTTAATAGGTTTTCGTTTGATTCCGAAACGGTAAACGAAAATGGAAATTGCCTCTCACTCATAACAGTTCTTTACTTAGCAAGTACTGCATTCGAACAAAGAGTCTTCAGACATGAAGATGTAAGTTTTAAACGTATTTCGTACACACAAAGAATCGGTAAATGAAAAATGCACACGCTACGTAGGTATATGAACTGAACGGTTACCGGTTCGTTTGCAACCGACATCTTAACTTTTTGTGACCGGCGCCATGCAATCCTTTGATAATTAGCTGCTTTTTGCGCAACCAACAATACTTTCCTCACTCTTGTGGTCAGTTGAAAGTAAAAATCGTGAATTGCGCAACCGGCGCTCCGTCTAATGTCGACTTGGCGGCTGAATATTAACGTGTATCTTGCAAAAGTAAATTTGTTTCGTTATTTCTGACAAGCTTAGTCCTACTAGCGACGACTATGGTCCTATTTTTAATATACAAGATTACATAATTCTATACGCAGTTTAGTAATATCATATTATGACGATGCCATTATCATTATCGTCATCATTCCTTTATTTGCTCAATTATAGTTGTCTCAGAATGAGAATTATTAAGGACGTAGTTGATCATAATGGGCGAATGCGGATAATCTTTTCCTTCAACGTTATAGGCAATAATATTTCATTTTAAAAGGCACATACTCTATACATATCTCTGATACCGGGATAGAAGCCTACTTTAATTAGTAGGTTATCACTTCTTTCTAACCATGGCATAATTAAACATCACTTGAAATCAATTGGAACATGTAAAGAGACAGCAATAACAATAGATAAATTACCTGATTCTCAGACTTGGCAAGGCAGGCCTCCAGGTAGCACTGCCACTCGATGGCCCTCAGGTACAGCAGATGCCAGCGCCGCTCCAAAGCCCGCGCCGCGTCGCCGCCGCCGCAGAGTCGCACCACGGAGCTCACGATCCGACCGTGGCATTCCACGTCCCGTTGCAATACCTGGGGACAAGTAGCATTAAATTATTTAAAATAACAGATTAAAAAAATTAATCAGTATGCCTTTGTCGTTGCCAGTAAATGTAACACATGCAAAAAACGACGTGACCCAGGACGTGACCCATTACACAAGAGGTATTAGAAATTTAATTTGGGATATCTATTACAATGACAATAAACCACAGCCCGGGATAAAATCTGTGTCCGATAGTGAAAGGACAGAAAGATTCGATCATTTCTTATGAACAGGATAAAAAGAAAATTGTTACGAATATGCAAATCAATAATATGGTATCGACGAACAGAATTAATCATTCATCATACTATATTTTTAACAATACTGGTAACATTATAGTAAACGGAATGACAAAAAGTTCAGGTTAACCCTTCCACGATAATACATTCGAAAGGATGCTCATAAAAATAAATGCGGCGTTTATGGAAATTTTTAGAATTAAAATACTACCAATAATAATATGAACGACGTAGATAATACACGGGCACCCATGTCCAATAGATAAAAATCGATAACACTCACCAAACAACTCGTTATCCCATACAAGGTTGTAAGAGGCTATATAATACAGCTCAATAGTATACAGGGCTATAAAAAATATGATTTGAATTTACACAAAAAACGACAGTCGGTGCACAAGAAAGCTATGGGAGACCGGCCAATCAAAACTAACAATGAACGTTGACACTGTAGTCAAAGCCATTTAGGAATCTAAAAAAAATAAATAAAAGAAAAAGCCAACAAAGGGCGGAACGTGGCACGTTCCGGCACGCTGTTACGGTAGGTGCGCGTGCGCATTCGTCTATAACAATGGCGGCCAATATTATCTACGGTGCTTATTTGATAGCGCATATAACAATAAATAAAAGCACAGCGCTCAATAAAGATACTTGTAATACTTTGAATGTGTTCCAAGACGTTGGTGCTAACTCAAAAAGACCTGCTCCAAAAATCAAATTAAGTACACGGAAAAAATGCCTAATGGACTAGTAGTACGAAATGTAGTTTACTGCTAGAATACTTTTGAAATCATTAAAGAAATTGTAATAAACTTAAACGAAAAAAAAAATTATCACGAACTTAATTGCTTTAACAATTTTATATAACCTTTACATACCGACAATATATAGTTATTTGGTGCCATTAAGCTTTGACTAATCTAGATAAAAGCGTGGGTAATAGTAAGATAAAGTATGTGAGTTTGGTTTTAATGAGATATAGCTTTATATTTTACGTGATGTTATCGTACGCAGACAAGATAAGCAAATTTAAAATTACAACGATAATAGTCAGAGAAATGATTAATATGTCAGAAACGTTTCACCGCATATAGTAATTAAGTCCTGAAAGTAAAAGTATCTACATTACGTTTTAAAGATTAATCAACACGAACTGGCTGTAAGGGTGTGAAATAAGACGACGGGAAGGAAGTCACATGCTTTAACGTCCAACGTTCTTCAAGACTTATAAAATCTGCTCAGCTGTATTAGAATCATATGGTAGACTGTAGCCCTAGACTTCCCATTTCATTAGAAAAGTTGCACCCAGCAGTTGAACGTGAAATGTATTAATATTGAGACGAGTCTACGAAAGTGTAAAATCTGTTTGATGACCTTAAAGTTGAGTGGTGTTCAAACTAAAATAGAATCCAAGCGATTTGGGATTATTTAACCTGAAATTTAATCCAAAATTTATGTTTACGCATTTAGTACAGGAAAAATTTGGAATTTAACAGATTCAATTTAAAATAACTTTCTAGGAAACAATTATCTGTGTGAACGAGGCGTTGTACACTCATATGTGTAATTTCCGTAAGGCCTTTTGTTTTGTTTTATGCAAGCTTTTTGTGTTAATGTTTGTTATATTCTAAATCTACATAAATATGCCTATATACTCGTATTGATGCATATGCCTATATAAATATATTTTTGCCTTACAAAATCACACGCTCTTGATGATAGTAGCTATTACACAAACTACAATAATTAGGTCACTCCGTGTCACGATTACGCGGCTATCGATGATCGAGACTTCAGCGGTTCCGGCAACGACCCGTAATGAGATGGGCTCAGTAACGGAGATTCAGATCTCTCGGCCCACAACAACAGCGACGCATTCGTACAAATCGCCATCGCGCCGATAGATAAACGCACCGATTGCCGGCCAAATTACAATTTATCGCGATCGTTGGTGTCATTACCGATTCGATTACGGTCGGGAGAACGTCGTTGCGTTGCGTTGCGTTACGGTATTAACGCAATCACAATATACGACGACGGTAAATGAATAAATCTGTGCTCTCACATTGTTCTCTGCTTAAATTGTTATGCGTGTACTCGTCACTGAGCAAGAATAGGAATGAGATTGAGTCGGTCAGTGTCAAAGAGTTTTAGATTTAAATCATTTATAGTATAAATATTTCTGTTTTAACATTTGTTTTACATTTCGTTTATCACATTTTAGTTACATTATAAATCCGATTAACCTTGATTAGATTAAAGGCGAATATTACGCCAAGTCACTTCTTCACCAACAGCTAACCAATTTAGTATGTGAACACCTATTGAGCAAGATTGTAAAAACTTCAGTGGAGTGTAAAATTTAAAATAGCTGTTACATCTAATAAAATGTAAATTACATTCTTTGGTCACATTAAAGCTGTTTCTTATACAATGTTTCTGTAACCTTACGTATTGGTGGACAAATCGTAGACCCGTTACGAGTTAATTTGAATAATTCGTCGGTGTCACTACTGTTCTGTAATCGTGTGTACATACGTCGATACGATATTGATTTTTACTTAATACGTTTTAAAGGCTCATACACAGTCCAGTTTATGCCTAATACCGATTTTCAGATGCACTTCTGGATAGTTCTAACACAGTAGCATTCTTGGTTTTTCTGTGGCAATGACTTTTCAATGAAGATAATAATTTATCATAGAACTAACAAATTAACTAGCTATGCTTTCCCTGTAAAGAATCCAGCTTGAGGATACAATAAAAATATCATAGAAATAGATTTAACTCGCAAGGAAATTTAAGTAGATTATTTATCGTTAATCCCTTGTTCACTCGTCCTCCTGAAAATTCCTCAAAATAGTCTTAAAACGATTATGAGTTCTGAAAACATTAGACAAACAGGTAGCTACTTCAACTTCTACAACATGAACAATTGTATATGGTTTCTTTTGTATCACTGCCATTGTCTAGGATATTTTGAATGATTTTAATCAGACATGATACCTTTTATCCACATGCTGCCTGAAATGTATATTTCCCAACACCTTATTCAATCTGTCGCAGTGCACTGAAGTTGCATTACTTTGATAAAGTGGAAGCTGTAAATGACCTTCTTGTTACGTTCTGATAACGTACGAGGTCAACGACCTTTAGAAAATGTACCACACATTCTACGTTCTTATAATGAATAGGTTAATTTAAAAAATAACATGATACTAATAAACTAATTTGCTGGGTTCCACTGGTCTTGGATACCATAAACAAATACATTCATCAACATTAAGGTTCAAAGTAAATTTATTGAATTCATAAAGAAGTATTATTTTTAGAGAGAATTTAATACAAAAACCGTAGGCTTGACAAGATCCGTGGTAACCGTTCTGCCAAAGGTACGAAATGCGTTTTGGAATTTAGTGGATTTTTTCATAGTATGTATTGTGATAATTTAATAAATATAACATTAAAACCCCTTTAAATTATGACAACCAATAAGTTTTTACGAAATTTTAATGATATGATATAGACTCTAAATTTTATTCTCAATATATTTTTGGTAAAATATTTTTTTAATTAAGCATTCCATAACATGAAAAATATTATTGAAATTGTATCGATGAGAAAATGTAATCGAAAAATTTTAATTTATTAGCTATCTCCAATTTTTTTGACCTGACGTTATATTGATTTTTTTTATTTAAATGATATTGTTGCCATTTATAAAAACGAAAGAACATTTATTTCTGTATTCACCTGTTTACAAGGCAAGACATTTTATATGATAGTAACGAACGAGTACTGTAAATAATGCGCGGGCAGTGTTGTTCTGTTGTTTACAAGTTATTGTTATTGTGTACGAGTATTGTTTATTGTTACGGGATAATGCACACAGATTGGATACAAAGGTTGGAGATAAAAATAAATCCGATGTGCTGTCCGTTTTGTTATTAATGCCGTATCGCTGAGGTAATTCGATCTGTATCTGTACAATCGCTCTAATTGTTCATCGCCGGTGTATAATAATGCTCGTAGCGACGTGAAAGCTTAGTTATTGTTTCGTAATCAAAACCTTTTGTCCCCTTTGTACTATCGAAAGCACTTCCCCTTTTCGACCTTGAAAGCTATAGACAGTTGGTTATATGTAGATCGCTAGATAGGTTTATTCATGGTATAATTCTAAAACTTCTCTTTCTGATTTGTTAACAAATAGCGCTTATTTCTTGTATTTGAATTGTTCAAATCTTTATAAATATATTAAAAGCATTTACTTAAGTTTAGCATAAGTATATAAATATATTCTTAAGACACGTATATATGTATGTATTACTAAATTCAATTTATAATCATTTGTGTCTCTTGCATTAGTTGTAAAGCGTCGGTAAATCGCTATTACCGTACAAGAAATATACGAAGAAAGCTATCAGAATTAAATGGAGCTTTTAGTGATCGACAGTTTAACAAACCCTGTAATAAGTATAATGGGACCGACCGAGCTAAAGCAAACCATAAAAAAAGAAATATTTTGGCCATGATGTTTACTTTAATTAACTCGGTTTATTGAAGCTAAATGTGTAAGGCAATGTACTTGTGGCCGGTAAAAAAGATGAACAATGTGTTTAGTGGAACACCACACGATGTAGCGGATCGATTGTAACTTTAAATACCAAAAGGTGTGAAGTCAAGGCCCGCTGGTTGTCGCCGCGGCATTTCGAGATTGATTTCGTGATATGCCGATTGTCGGTGAATGCGATGCCACGAGCCTCACGCCAACAGCATTAGCTATTTATATTGCACTGACTTGTATATCCTAATGTAATGAAGGAAGTTCGTATAAAGGAAATGTTTACATAAAAACAATTTAAAGGTAAAAACAAAACCGTGCAAAATTAGAGTTCTCCATTATATAATTTAAGGCATGTGTGGTGTGCTAATACGCACATGGTCAGCGTGCCGGACTATGGTCACAACCCCCCTCATTTTCAGGAGAGACCCGTGTCCAATGACGATAAGATTATAATGATGTGTTTAGAATATATTTAACATAAGACATGTATAAAATGGCGTGCTTGTAGAAAAAAAGTGATGAATGATGAAGAAATCAATCAGGTCTCTGGCTATAGATATTTAGCATTCGATACTTACTGCCCACCCTACAACAATCACATGTATAAACGGTCCGAAATGTCAATACTATAAAACAACTGCTGCATGAAACACAACAATATCCAAAATTCCATAACGCAATGTCGTGTGACCACGACGTGTCCAATTGCAACAGATTTTGACTACCTTTCGACCACCTTCGACTCGAGACCCGTTTTAATACGCGGTCGTATAAACTGAGTGCACAGTCATCACTCTATCTCGGTAATAAAGATGAAATTCCAAGCTCCTCTTATTTCGGCAACTTTTGAAGCTGCAAAATGTTCGATTGTAACCGGATTGACATGCACTATCTTGCATTGCACATAAAAATCACATCAAATTTCAACCTTAGCCACGTATAAATAAAGTCGCAAGCCCTTAATCGTTTAGTTCGTTATTTACTGACAAGTAAATGTAAGTTGTAGATACACAAATTGATCGTTCGTGCAGTGTGGAGAGCGTCAAAGGCCTTTTTCTTTCGTGTAAAGAAAGTCGTAAATGAGCAGGCTGCAGTCACGAGGTGGCTCTCCCACTCCTTGAACAGGATTGTAGGAGTCAGAGCATTAGCACCAGTTAAATACGTTAGTATTTGAAAACCTTCCGCGGTACCGTTGGTTACCTTACTATACCTATATTAATCTGGTTAGTGTAAGATTACGCTTGTATTTCCCCGAAGGGGTAGGCTAAGGAGTTCAGTACACTCATAAAGTGCAGTTATAATCGAGTCCAAAGTACACGTGGACGACATAACCACCCTTCAAACTGAATCATAAATTATTTCAACAACAATCGCTTCCTAATAAAAACAGGTGTAGCAATGATCCTTCCCACCGTTTACGTGTTTTTTAAATTGTTATAGGTATATCTCTGTGTAGCTGTTACAGTATGTTGGCAAAATAACAGCTTCTTTCTTTCCTTCTTTCTATCTTTCTTTCTTTATACGCTATCAAGTGTACAAGCTTCCCAGTAGATAATATTGACTTGTGCCGGTACATCAAGGTTATGTAACGAGGTGGGTCGTTAAGTAGATCTCTCCGGCGCAAGCACGACCTCACGACCGCTCGGCGGTCTGACGCGTGCTGCTTCATCATATACCAAACTATGAATTTTTAACAGCTAACCTACGTGTACTTTCTGAAAATCGACACCTTATTGTATACTTTGTTACTTTTGCCGGTATGAACAAAAGATACTTTATTTTCCTGGCTTTAAGATACCATCTGCTTTTTTAAAGTTAAAATAAAACTCACTTCCTATGAATCTAATTAATTCCTCTTTTGTAATGAACAAGAATATACCTGCTTTAAAGGTTTTAAAAGCTAATTCGTTGGAAATTGATGCGCCCGGAAGGGCCTTACAACATCGAAACTTATGTAAAGGGGGAATGCGCTACTTCGCCCTTCAGACAGACCTTTTTATATAAGTATATCAGTAAATAAAGCTACGTGAGATAAGTATACCTTATCTGTCCTTAACATGTATGCTTTAGAGCTCGTATGCTATAATAAAATAATAAATGTTGCAAGTTTTGCTGAACAATGAAAAGATTAAAATAGTATCAATTTTAAATACACCATCTATATAAAAATGTGTTTATATAAAAGAAGAAACTGACTGATCGATCAAACATACGCACAGCCAAAATCGCTGGGCCTAAAGGCATACAATTTGGCACAAAAGTTCTTTAAATATCCTAAGTCAGCACAAAGAAAGGAAGTAAACTGGAGGTTGAAAGATTGTGTAATATTTGATCAATTTGAAATTTATACACCTCAAATTTTAAGTTTACGCTCTTTAATAACAAAAAAGTGTATTGATTTGAATGTATTATGATATCGACTTCTGCGCAAGTAATGCCGCGGACAAAAGCTGGCACAAAGTTAATTTTTGGTTGGTCTATTAATTTGCGTGACAGTCCCACGCTAGAAATATTTCTTGAATTTATATGCCCGTAAAATAACATGTCGAATCTTTTTGTAGTTACTACTCGATAGAAATTATTTGATGCAATGGACCCTATAGGTCGAAATATATACGAAATAAAATAGAGAACAGCGCGAACAAAATATCGGTAGCCACTTACCAAGTGGTGGGAATTGCAAAATTCAAATTAATAGCAAATTCCTAGCCGCAGTGGTACATTTACTTTTAATATTAAATACTGGCGAGTTGAAGTACCTAATATATATCTTTTATTGCACAATAGATAAAGATAAAATAGATATTGTCACCAAAAGTCACATCTATGACACTAAATTACTTTTCAGGACACAAATATGACAAATATGTAATAAAGTAATCGTAAAATAATAAAACGATACGAAGAATCACTGTTCATTCGATTCAACAAATAATTTTCAAAATGCAATTAAATTAATTGCATTAAGTTCGAACACCTTCACATTAATGATAATAATAATACATTTCTACAAACATATAATGCGTTTCGCATGTAATGCATGCGCAATTTAACATCCAAATACAAAACATATGCTCTTGGTATCACAATATTTGTTTTGCGTCGGAATCGAACCCACAACATCTAGCGGGCTCCGCAGGGTCACTAACCAGCGGACCAATGGACCGGTCACGTTTTGTGACAAGTTAAGTTTTGAACAAGTTAAAAGGAAGTCAGTTCTCAATTTTTTTACTTCTGCCGTTCCGAACAAAACGTCGCGAACTGTGATGGAACATTTTAGCAAGTTATTTATTTTGTAACTGGTATGTCATTAGTGTCATTTTACGTTCCATTGTGGCGGACAACCTTGCGGGAACATTCTACGTTAGCACAATAAACTATTACAAAGTTACTTGCGGCTAAGTTGTTTAAAAAAACTTTGTGTTAAAGTGTAGCTTTATGCGAATTTTTGCGATCTATATATTTTATAATTCAAGGGGCAGTACGTCATCAATATGAAAATACTCATAAAATTGCTATTATCGTGGCTTTCAGTCATTGTAAGCTACTACCATATCTATTTTGGCTTGCACCCATTTATTTATAGGACCTTATATGTACAGATTTCAATAACATTAAAAAGAAAGAAAACGAAAACACACATTACATATTTCTATTATATTGTCACAATAGTTCCCTTACAGGGCAAGTAGTGAGCATTAAATGTCCAAATATCTGTATCCTTACAGGCCTGACGAGTTTCATCTCCACACTATAACTCTCTTCATACACGCACGATAGTATCGGTTGTAGCATAATATTCAATTCATAAATGGCAAGGGCCATCCGCCACGGTTGCCCAAACCATCACAGAACTGTAAGAGGCTGCATAAAATTTACAAAATAATGAGCCAGCCCTTCACCGGCACGAGCGACTCGTTCATTATGCGTTATATTGCATGAACACTTCCAGTATGCACTTGCACTAGCTCATATCTCGCTGCTTATTTTTGTATATAACCGACCGATTAACTTTCAACCTCAATTATATAGTTATAGAGTCTATTCTTCCAGCATTTGATTACAATAACGTGTAGCGTACATTAAGCCGCGTACACAATAGCATTGTTTGTAGATGTAAAGCGATAGAACACGTTCTGTTAGCGCCCTTCAGAACGCACCTGTGTTCTTTTTGGGATTCGGTACCGTTGAGATGTCAATTAATTCACATTTAACAGTTATTCAACTCATTAAATTAATTCGTAATAACACTTAATTAAAACATGTTAATTTAATTTGGAATTCATTGAGGGCGAATAGTACACAATGACCTAGGAATTCATTCAGTACACCCCGAGAAACTATGATAATGACAATGACGAAGTTATAACCGAATGACGTATCAATAAGGCGATTCGAATGAATGAAAAGGAACGAATGGGAATGAACATCATTACTATTTGTCGAGCTCGATTCAGTCCCACTGATTATTATTACATATTTATTATTATTATTATTATTACATATTTATTTGTATGTGTTATATATGTATTTGTTTGTACGTATGTGTGTATTTGAATGTATATTTTTCTTTGTATGTGTCTATGTTTATTTATTATATGTATATTGGTGTATTAGATATATATATATGTGTGCACGCTAAATTTGAGAATTTTCTTTGAGAATTTTTTGAGAATTTGAGAATTTTTGAGAATTTAAGAATTTTCTTTCCATTCCTGGGTCTGCTGGAAAAGATTTCTTATAAGAATTAGCAGATCCTTGTACAAAGACTCTACTTGATTATTAGTTTTAAGTAT
>DWMG01000184.1:0-23683 GCA_018244855.1 Elbella merops
AATTTAATTCCTTTCGAATAATTAAAGAATCAACTTGATTAGCTTGAATCTAGATAATATTCTGTTTTGGAAGCTACGGGCTAGCTCTGTGCCTGTTGTATCTAAACGCCCGTTTTAGGTAAATGATACAATGCATTATTTATTTCTCTTTTCCTCTTTTTACGATTACAGTGGGGCAGAGGATATTTTACTTCTTCATTACTAATAAAGGTCTGATTGTATGATGCCTAACCTGTAACAATGGGGACTATAATCTTATTTAATGACTGAGTGAGTGATAATGTTATATTGAAGTAAGTAGCAAATTTGTCCCCCCCTCCCCCTCTTTCTGAAATGATATTATTTGAACGTCAATGTTACTTTTTATTCAATGTAGCGATAAATATAATATGTTATCTGTACACTGTAAATTTTATATACAATATTTATTTAAAAGCTGGCCGTTTTGATATCGATTTTTTAAAAATCTAAATGTCTTTTGTAAATAAACGGGATATATTCAATTTATATGGATTTTAGTGATAATTTTGTATCAATACTGTCAATGAAAGATTAAGTGGGGTGTGTTCAAGTCACCATTAAAGCATAACCAATTGCCGAGTAATTAATAACAATTGTTTTTTGGCAAGAAATTATTCAAAATAAACTTTTTTTCACATGTGGATTGCTATAAGGTTTTTTTTTAAAAGTGCCTTTATTGTTGAAAAAAATTTTTTGCCTTAAGTAAGCAATACTAACAAAACTATATTCTTCCGTGTAGTCGCAGATATTTAGATAAATCTCAGTTTAATCATTTTGAGGGTTGTGTCATTCAAGTATTAATTAAGACTTTTTCGTGCAATTTACAAATGCATAGTTAATTGTGTACTTCCACACAACTGCCTATTAATTGGACAGTGTTGCCAAATGTACACTCGATGGACAATGGCAAGGTTAAACGTATCAATTATATTATTACGTATGTTTTATTCGGATACCAACATCATGTTGGAAGTTGCTTAGGAATGTTATCTATATTTATGAGCCCCTCGTGTTTTAAATAAAGGTCATATCACACCGAGATGAGATATAAAGTGACATGGATGGGCAAACGTCACGCTCTCACTCAAATGTGTATCCTTTATTGTAGAAAATAAGTTTAAATTTATGTCGCCATAGGAAATAGTGTAAGTTCCGTCACGGTACATTGTGTCTCGGTGTGAGCTGAGCCTAAGGGTCAACATGGTCTGGTAGAGCGGCAAAAAATTATTTTGAGCTTTATTTCAATGTGCATAATACTCTGAATTAGTTAATATATAAACCAGATTCCAGCCCGTAGATGCAATCACGTGTTATTATTTAAAGGCAGAAAAACGAATTATTCCTTAATAATTTTCTTTTTTGTCTACAGTTTATCACAAACAATAGTATGATAATTTTACAAAAAAACTGACTGCTGACATACCACGAAATTTCAACAAAATTCGCCGACCTATTAGTAGGCCTTGAATCGAAATCTTCGCTTTATCATTACAACTAAGATATTACGCATTGTATATACAAATTTATTTATACTGTCGTGTATATTATTAATATTTTTATTCTGCAGTATTTTTGTTTGATTCTGTCATAATCAGCCACTCATGTGGTATGGAGTTGTGGACTGTAGCCATTTTTCTTTCTTTTTATCCCTCAAATCCTATAGCGTGTAATGATCATATTTAATTATATAATGAAGTGTAGGTATGAGTATTTAAACCCGTCACCGATGATATGATTCAGTACTCGGATATTATCCATTTAAAGTGGCCCATAGTATTAATATTCCATCTGTATTTATGGGATTTACAATGGGATAGCATCAGGATTTTTGACACTCTCATCAAGAAATGTTAGAAATAGCGGCTAAATGGAACCAATATTTGTACATGTACAGTTTTATTGAATGTTATGAATTTTTTTTACAATCCGATTGTACACCCGATTAATATATGTAATCTATCGATTTTTAACGATACGTATATAAAATGGGACATTCAATATGCCTCTTAATTTGATCATGAGCCAGGACAGGCCAAAAATCGTAATATAATTTTACAAAATATGCGGCCCTCTAACTCTTTGTTATTAAAGTAGACATATAAGAAAATATTATACATAGATAGAAAAATAACTGATAATCTACATAAAACTAAGATTATTAAAAAAAACCTCGTTTTTAACGTAAGAATTGATCTTAGTATGTACCTATATGACATGTCAATAATATTCTAAAAAATGTAAATAATTTATATTATCTATAAAGTAGTCATTTTAAACGTTTGTCTATGATAAATTGAAAGAATTAATATTATAAATTATTTCTTCGAAATTTCAAACCATCCTATTTAACGTGATAGATTTTACAATCGTGTTCGAAATGTTTACTTTCGAATTTATTGGTACTTATGATCTTGTGTTTGTGAAGTAAATCGATTTAATACTTATAATGTGTGCAATAAAGAAGATAAAAAAAATATCAAAACTATGAAATCACAAGTGTTAAAGCTTCCTGTAGGAATAATTTAAAAAATGGGAACGTTTTTACTAACAATCGTAATTTATATTTTAACTATATTATCATATCGCATCATTCCCTGTTTGCGTAGTTTGATAGCGATATACTTAATACCATTAGCTGTGTATTGTAGTGTTTATAATATTAAGTCGAAATTTGGTGCTAAATGAACATTTGCAGACTGAAGACGAAGCGTGGCTCACATTTTTTTAAAATTGTTAAACGATTCGTTGACTCATAGTTTAGGCATTTTCGAAAGACTCCTAATTTTAGTATTCCGTGTAACATTGTGTGTTCACACTGAAATGTTCCTTTTCTCATAAATTTTTTCTCAAATTATTTTCAAGAGATCTGTTCAAATTATTATACTGAATTTTCAATTGACTGCCTCATTGGTCGAGTAGTTGCAAGCACGACTGCCGATCGGGAGGTCCTGGTTTCAAACCCGGTTTGGGTACTATTGGATTTTTCTAATTTAGAATTTCTAGTAGTGACTCGGGGTCTGGATGTGTGCCCGGTGTATGGCAATAGGCTCACCACCTATTCCATTGTGGGACTTAAAGGTAACTGATGAAACGTGGGGGTGTACTACACTCCTCTGCGTACCCATTCGGGGATTACAGGCGTGATGTTACGTATATGTATAGCACGTTATGTATAGCAAACAAACCATTCATTGCCACACCATAGGCCACACTTTTGCTTTAAATCAGGCAAGGCGGTGGCTACGTGCTGGCCTATACTAAATAAATAAAAAAATCTACACATAAAAATAAATAGATTGTGCAATGATTAAATATACATACGACATTATTAAGGTTGATGTCAACCACATCGGGCCTGGACGCGCTGGTGGTGACGAAGCACGACACCCTTATCACATATGCGTGACGCACCACCGCCCACGACAGCGCCGGGCTTGTGACCTGAAACAATTTTCATCATAAATGTGATAAGCCGTAGTAATTTTTTTAATTACACCATTAGGAAAGTGGAATAACAGTAACCTAGTAATTTAGGTCTTTTTTTTGTTTGAGAAGGGAAAACCTTCAAAAGGTACCCGGTATCCTAGTTATATGGGATTCCTAGGAGTTATTCGGGTTATGTGGGATTTGTACCGCACTAAAATCCTCCCGGTGGCCTTCCTTTGAGCCAGTAGGAGGGCTCCGGGATCTCCGGCAGAACGTAACGGTGTAGTAATTTAGGTCTTAGCCTCCCATTCCGGGAATCTAACATGTATGTTTGAGAGTATAGTACGTATAGAGTTCTTTAAAAGTATTTCTAATACTAAGCGTGATGGCAGACATAGAAAAACCCTACTACTCATAACACAAATATTTGTGTGAAGTAAAAGTACTAATTCCGTCTTTTTGTTCTGGATTAGTTGTTATGTTGATGGTTATTAACAAACGATGATATGTATATGTTACTAACTACTAACTGTATATGTTACTAACGATTCCCAGCACAGCGATGATGGCAGCAGCAGTTTTCAAGTCGGTAACGCACCCACAACATTTGGTCACTTCAGGAAGCTTATTTAATAAAGGCATTTTATTCCGATATAAGTAAAGTTGATCGGTGTAATAAAAGAAAATAAATAGAATACAATTTTTGTCAATATGACAGGACATTACAGATTAAGAAGTTTGTATGGTCAATGTCAACAGCATCTCGAGACATAGATAGATAAAAGAAACTCGCATTTTAATAAATTCTTACCGAAGTAGGTTATAGTTTATACATGAGCACTAAAAATTAGAACATTTTTACTTAACCACGACCTTATATGCGTAAAAAGTACATAATTTTCGTAAGTTCTTTCACTCTATATAAATACACTCTTATAGATAGGTATTTAAAAAATTAAATTTATTTTTTTCAAATTTTAAGCTTTTTAAAAGTGTTTTGATAATTTGCCATTCTGTGACAATATCACGTGTTTCAATTCTATTTTTACGATTGGTACTAGTATTGTTCGAGATATGGGTAACTACATAGCTTTTTAAACAAGCGTGCTTTACACTAAGATATATACCTCGTATATCATCAGGTGAGGTTGTAGTCAAACGTAAGCCTGCGGTTATTAGAAACTTCAATAAATTGGCAATAATAGCTTACTGTAATGTATTAGTTAGTTATTAAATATACGTGCATTACTGTATGCTTTTCATTAACATCTAGAAAACCTAAACACCTTCTTGGAAGTCGTTATTGTCTTCTTATCTCCTCTAGACGATATCATCCGAAAACACGAGGTATTTTACTTTTTAGGACTATTTAGAAATACCATGGAAGTGTTGGTGACGTCTTGATTAAATTTACGCTTTTTTTAGATTTTTTCTTGTTCGTGAATATTCCTTGGGTTGAGTGCATTTTGAACAATTTACTATATTATTTTGCTTATTTAGCGAAACGTCCCCCGTAATACAATAATTTTATAATCGCCAGAGTCTATTCCAAATGCTTTTAATGACAAACGACGTACTTAGGTACTGATAGAGAATTGGTACTGAATGAAGATAATTATAGATACCGTATGAAGGTATCATGCATGCTGACGACGAGCCTTAAGTACACACAGAAAAACAACATGGGCGAGCTGTAAGAGGCTACAGCACCACTTAGTATCATAAAATATGTACGTGTTATCTCGGGAGAGATAAAACTACGTATTTCTATGGTTTAAGTGTCGTTTTTAGAGGTACAACGTGCTGAAATATTGAAAATTTGTTTTTTATATAGTTTTTCTGAATTACAAGTAGACTGGTTACTTATTAGTTCATAAGTTCCCTCTCACTATTTAAAAACCGGTCCGTTAGATTTTTGGTTGTTAAGTAGAAGAAAAACAAAGTAGAACTAGAGAATAAAAGTACCTACATATTTTCGTATTTAGGTGTGTTATTGTTGAAGGTAACCGTTCATTATATATATTTTCAAAATTTTGTAACATTTTGATTTATTATCAATATATTACATTTTTATAGCCGGTGTATTTCTTTATTTGTGTTGCAAGTGAAGTTGTTGCAAAGCAATTATCTGTTGCAGTAGGTACCACAAGCGCAATCGTTTTACTACACTATTTATTTAATAATCATCAACGTAGTAGGTATTATAGAATTAATTGACATCAATGAATACATTTCCTAGTTCTAATAATAAAAATGAACTACGTGCGTTATTCATATTAATAGTAAAAATACATAAATAACTTCCCCTATTTGTTGGGTTTTATGTTTTCGCCTCGAGAAGCACCGAATGAATTAAACTGTGGTAAAGAAAATAATCTGCTTAGAATATTTTTATCGAATCAACCCTTTAACGGAAGGACGACAAGTTTTACGGGAATTATGTTAGTCTCTGTGTAGAAGTCGTCAAAAAAATAAATGAAATACTATCTTCGTCTAAAAGAAATGTCTCATTTTCATCTTTCGTAATGAACGAAGTATGTCATAATTAACTAAAATAAATATATATGAAGTAAAACAGATCGTAATCTTACTTACATTTCATCACAATGCGTGGCTTAGTTTAAGCTCCGAAAACCGGGGATTTCAGCATTATTGCTATGGGGGTGAGGGCGTTGGGGGACGCAGGGGAAGGCCTCTTAACAAGATTACATTGGAGATAAAACGGCTCAGATAATAGCACCGAGTAAGCTCGGCCCCGCAGGCTCTAAAACAAAATTAAAATTGAACGAAATTCAGAAAGTTTGGGAAAAGCGCGGGTTTTTATAATACGACTACCTACCTACTAATCTTCTATCATAATAATCGTTGTCTTTACTATTAATATCTGTGGTTGAATATATCGTTTAATTGATAAATAATAACAATTGTTATTATTTTAGTATCACACCAGATTGGCTACCACAGAGAGCATCAATTGGCATTAACAAGAGACAATAATAGTTGAAAAGCCTACGTTTGACAATTGTCTACTTCTCGGGATCCCTTACCAATAATTTAATTCTTTTTTAAATTTGTCTTAGATGACTGATAATCAAGGTATCTAAATAAAAGAATGACGTTAAATGAGATGTATTATTTTTTAATAGAACGATAAGAAGACATCACTTTAAAAAAATACTTTGTAATCGAATTACCGGATGATAGGTATGATGAAGATAGCTATGTATACCTAGTATATTTTTTATATCATATCTGTAGTCTTCGAAAGGGTAGGGGAGTGTAACACACTGTCTCGATCTATATGTTATATTCTACGTACGCTTGGGGTTGTTATATACCGGGGCACAAATCCAGACTCTGAGTTACTACTAGAAATTGGAAGTTAGAAATATCCCGTAAAGTTTGAACCGGGAACTGAACCTAGGTCTTCTCGATCGGCAGTTGCGTTTGCAAGCACTCGACCACCGAGGTTGTCTGATTGGTACAATATTATTACCACACAATTATAGTTTTTCTTTGACACTGACCTTTTCTCAGGTGAGAAAGGTTAAGATCATAGTCTACTACGATGGCTGAATATGGATTGGTAGAATACTCTCAGCTACTAAAATAGCAATAATGTTCGCGCACACCTAAAATGCCGTTTCTGGGACCCTAAACATACAATGTTACATACACTGGATGATATGGGCATGCATAATTTATTTAATAATGTTCAGGGTTCTTAACCGGCTCCTGTATATACTCGTAGATAAGCATTATTATTATATCGTCACGCCAGGTACTTTATTGGGTAGGCAAAGAGTGCCATATCTCTCTTTATCCTTACGGACCTAACGTGTTTCTTCTACGTTCATCACTTCAAATAAGTAATATTCTTGTAGGTATTCACATAGCTATGTTGGCAGTGTCTGGTATCGATCGAGCGGTTCTCCTTGTTTCAAATTCAATTCGCGGAGTGAAAATAACAATAAAACTCTGTTCGGACGAGCTCATGGATATCTGCACTTGGTATCACCTGCTGCCAGAACGCGAATGGAATATATTAATCCAGACAGACTTTACGATGGTCTAGTGGTAGGTAGATATGCCGTATGTTTATTACATTTATTTGTACCGCGAGTAAAGTCATCTGGAATCTTATTAACAACTTAATTAATAATTTCCTATTTTGTTTAAAGTCAGTCGCAGTTAGTTGTCTATGGACGGCTGCGATCACTTATAACTGTCCGAACGTTTGCTATTGTATTTGCTTAAAAAGCACACCTTACATTAACGAGTTCCCTACATTAATGGATTTTAAATAGGTTAAATCATGTTTTCTTTACGTAAATAATCAAGTTAATTAGTAGCTAATTTCATGAATAAAATACACCTGCATCATCATGATGTATTGTGTTCTGTTATATGCAATATAGTTATGAAAAGTTCATACTTATGTCCTAATGTTAAAAGGTCACTTATAACGTAGACCAATATCATCAAAGATCTGGGTTTCGATTAAATGGAATTAATGTTGGTCTAATATTTTTGTATGGGTTGCTGCTAGGTATAATTTGGAAAACCTGGCTTGTAAACGTAGTTACGTTCCCCGTGGCTAATTTAATAAACGGAATATTGCAAGTGTTATAATGTATGTGCATTAAAAATATTAAACTGATTTTGTTTTTAGGCAAACAATAAGCAGCAGTGATGTTTAGTTGGTCAAAATCTAAATTTATTTTTTTATACAGTCATCAGTTTACATACTAATTTATATATATTTAATGTGAATATAATATTAATAAAAGACTGATGTATCAATTTTACTTGGGATAAACGCATAAATCACATGTAGGTTTATGAAACCTATTCCGCGAAGGAACACCCGTCCGGCGAGACGCCGCACTGTGGTGCCGTGTCTACTGAGAAACGTCAAAATATTTCAAATGAGAATTCTGTAAAGCTTTTAAGCGTGGCATTTCTATGTTATATCTATTTTTTCAGCAGTTGTGCTTTTTATTCTTGTGGCCTGCAAAAACACATCGCCGCTTCAACTCACCAATTGCAATATGGATCTCGTTATAAATCTTCACGAATTCCTACTTTTATTTATTAAGTTGTATGGTGTTTTTACGAGGTTTCGCCGCGGGGGCGTTCATTACGGCTCTGCTCCTACAAGTATGATGAAAAAACTTTTTCTGATGTCTTCCAACGGGAACATTAATTGCGAAAGTCCAAAAGACCGTTGCTCCCCGCTCTTAATTTTCCCTCCTTTCGGAGCACTCAGTATTTACGATTATTTCCGAGGGAGGAGAAAAAAGAGCCAGGGCTAGTTCGCATGGTACTGATAAGAATATATCGAGAAATATAGGCAGTAAAAAGACTGAAGACATCACGTAGCAAAACAGGTCTCGGAGTTTTATGTCGGCAATTCGGGGCGTGCACAAAAGAAATGCTAACGTTGATGCGAACGTGACGGAGCCCCGAGCGATCCAAATGTCCCCGAATACTACACAATCATAGCTATATTTCCACTGAGAATTATTATACTCAGCTCTCTCAATAATTTTGGTACGACGTTACAGTTTTTCTGATGAACATACCATGTGAAGAAAGTAATGTAAATCTTTCAGTGAGACAGCCATGTATAAATTACACACGTCTCGTTGTTTATCGTTAACATTTGAGCACTTTAAAAACGATTGGGCAATCCGAATTTGTGTCCACTAAATTTTCATACAAAAAGGAGAATACAAAAGTCAAAGTTGTTATTGCGATCTGGTGTGGGATTATTTACTGCCCATTGATTGGGGTTAAATAACGTTCTCAATAAAAACGATACAAGACGACCGGTATGGCGGAAATATCGATAACATCAGGTACAGCGATGTGAATGTACCGTTCTGTAATTATTATTTCGGTTTAAACTTTATACATGTAGGTATAAACATTTACGTATATTTTTGTGCCTTGTTGCTCAAGTGAAGAAATGATAAAGGTATTTTTTAATGTCTTATGGATGTGCAGAAACGATTATAAGCAGTAATTTTCTAATTGACACTGTAGATTATTTTCTAGCTATCTATACTCCCTGCCACTGAATTAACCTATGAAATTCTTTATGGTGTGGGTATATACTTTGTTTATTTCGTCACATTGTAATTATATTGTTTTTGAACCGGAGAAACGCCACGGTTTCAATGAGGAGTTAAATTGAGACTGGATATCACTCGTGAGTTTTCCTAACTCACCGTGGTAACCTATGGAATCTGAAAAATTAACTCACAATACATTAATAAAAACAATTAATATTCATGATGCTGTCTTTAAATTTGGACCAGTTTTTAAATATTCAATGTGGTGGCAAGTCAAAGGCAATATTTTTATAGGAACACTTTTAAATCTTCTACAATGATTTCGTACGGGGCGTCAAAAAAGTCGGTCCGTAGATGAATTTTTGCGAAGGGCGTATTCTTTACACTTAATTTATGCTACTATAACTCAAGTGGACAGGCCTTCAATAGGTAATTTAGATGTTCCAGCAACATGGTCGTAATGAGAACCAACTGTTTGAGGGCAGGCTTTATTGGAACGCAGGCTGTGTGCGCTATGTGGGTGGTGTTAATGAGCTTTAAGGCTCCATAATTTATCTCTATTTATATCTTAATACAAAAACTAATATTATCATGTACCTCTTATATTTATCATTATTTTATATTATCGCGTTTGATCTCTTATGGGGTAGGCACTACTCGTACGTGCCAAATACCTCTAACCTTACAGACCTGACGGGCTTCTTACACATTTATTACCCAGTTATTTATTTTATAACTTTTATACGTCCATATTTATAGAACTTTTTTTCGAAAATTAGTAGGTATTTTATTGTTCTCGTCTATGAAATATAGCCTTTGAATTTGTAGTAAAATTAACATAGTAACTAAGCATTTGTATCGTCACAATGATAATGATGTAACAATGTTATAAAGAAATAGTAAGTTGGTAAATATGTCTTTAATTCTAAGGTATTTTGTAACACTTAAGTAAAATCTTATCTAAGTTAGCCTTTTTGTACACTATGCGATTGTAAAGCCATACTAAAATGAAACCTAATACAATTAAAACAGTGCCCTCTTTGATAAAATTTGAATATTTAATATGACTTTCTTGAAATGTTGCTTAGGCTACTCCGGCTTAAACGAAAAACTCGTAATATATACAAGATATGGCATCACGTGGCAGTTTGTTATGAAGTTTATAGTGTGGCCATCGAGGTTCTAGTTACAGGCTTATTGAGAGAGAGAAAAAAACATAAGGCGGCAATATTGGATATTATGTGTAATAATTTAAAGATTGAATCTTCTCGCGGTTCAAAACGAATATAATTTACCAAAATTATGGAAGAAAACAGATCTGACGAGTAATTAGATAGACACATATTTCACGTTTATGTAGCGATAGGTGGGTGGGGAGTTTTCGTTACGATAAACGCTCTGAGAACACGATGTTGGAATGTTATTAGATATTTTTATTTAAGCTTTAGTCGTAAACGAGATCATACGCGTCTTGTCGGCGAATATTTCATAAACAAAGGTTACTATCGTTAGTAAAATTGTAAGGTGTTATGGATTACTATATACGTTATACACATATGAACTATGTATATGTGTGCTGGACATAGGCCTCCCCCAATGAGCGCCATTGCGCCCTGTCCTCGGCTTGTCGCATCCAGCATCTGCCTGCTGCCTTTCCTATGTCCAGCAGTGGACTGAGATAGGCTGATGATGAGGATGATGATGATGATATGTGTGCAGATACCTACTATTAATATGCAGATGTTTATATCCCGAGGTGTGCTTAAATACATAGTGCTTAAATAAATAGTTTTGAATAAACAATTGCAGGTATGGGCTTATATGAATTTGCATTAGGTAATGTGTAGGCAGGTGGTATAAATAATAATAATAGGTAAATATAATATGCCTAATATCTATGTTTTGTACCATATAATTTGAATTTAAATACATTTAGATTGTATATGTTTAATTGAAACCTACCCAGTTTGTATGTTTTCGTAATACAAAATATTTACATATTCGTATGTTTTCATTATCGAATATTTACCTATGTATGGATACCTACATTAGTTGACATCACTCACTCAATATTTCATCTGTACTATTTTTATAAGTACGTACAGTACTAGACTTAGGTATATACCTAATTATGCCAAAATCTATTTAAGTGATATGCATGAGAGTATTTTACGCGAGGCTATCAAATTTAATAGGCATGGAATAGGCACGAATCGACTGCGGCTGTAGGAATAGCGGCATTACTTCCAAATTCTCGAATGGAAGCGGATCGAATCGATACTCGATACCATAAAACGGCGTCGATTCGCGAAAACATAAAACGACGGATTCAAGTCTTGCGCTCTCTATATAAAGCTAGGAGAAGGGTTCCAGCTTTTATTGCAAGGAATTTGCATATAAAGTAACCATTGAAGAAAAGCGATCTCCGTTTTGCTTCGTGCTTTTTTCGTATTCATTGTTGCGAAGGCCGAGACTCCCCGTTTCGTTTTATGACTCATGACACGATGCTTTCTTAGCATATAAATGAATACTGGCATTATAAGTTTTTATTGTCGAGGAATTAGTTGAAAATTATAACATTTTTTTATGATAGCGTTTTCAAAACGCGGTTATACATAATATCAGTGTATATTTTTAAAACAGTAAAAGTTCCAGTGGGTACCTATATGGCTCTATTAATATTACTTATAACAAATTTTGGTTTTTATTTCAGAAACGAAGATTTTGGACAGTTGACGTAAAATGGAAAATAATTCTTGGTGAGTGTCCGCTGCTCGTTTTAAGAGATGTTGCTTATATTTATTGGTTCGTTGCATATACCTACAAATGCAGTGAAAATAGAAATATAAAAAGGATACTTAATTGTAATCGTATAAAACTATGTAGGTAAGTGTAGTCACAAGTGTAACTTAGTATCATATAAAAACCCTTAAAAGCTGCCTCCATTAAGTACGCACCGAACTGGCCGGTTAATGTTGAAAATAAAAGAGGCGAACTGACCACGGGGCGTTGCCAGCGATTTCCAATAAAAATGATATTTAATTGAAGTCGATAAGGCCGCGCGTCGAGATGCCTAATAAAGTCTGTTTATTATTGCCGTGTTAGGTCACCACGCCGCATGATAAAAATTCAAAATGGTCCCCATACAAATGAACACCCTTATAGTATTTGATAAAATATAAAAACGTGTTTTAGTTCAAGCATTAAGCCGCGCCGTATCGGTCAACGTTGAAACGGCTTATTCTTTGGGGACTTTGGAACAACAAAAATATTTCTGGAATGGCGGTTTTAATTTTTTTAGATGTTAAACTTATCTGACAAAAGAAATAAACAAGTTCTACTAGAAGTATTATGTAGCACGAAATATTATGGACTCTTCACCGCCTAGTCTTAGGAAACTACATCGGCTCGTATTATTTTATAGCTAGGTCATTTGCTTATAAATTATTTATTAAAATTGCAAGGTTTCTTGGTTCGCGCCTGGTCGGTGTCAACTGACACGTAAATTATACCTAAGGCTTTACGGCCGCGTAGCGGCTAGAAGGCCTTTCTATTTTGCATGAAAATTTTTCCTAGGATATAGTGAAGTTTGACGCACATTGTTGCCACCGCATGTCGCCTACAGTGAAGATAAAAGACGCAGCAAAGCACAATGGCGTTTAAGTGATAGTTATGGCAGTTTTTATAGGCGGTTAGATTTATTTTTACTGCACTGTTTGTTTTAATGCGTTTTTCGCAAGTCGAGAGGTCGCAACAAATGCTTTCTTATTCATTTATCACAGTAATCTTTCACACTCAGTTCGTTTCGCGCGCTCGTTGCAAGTATCTTTATAGGTCGTATATTTTTTTATTATGGAAACGCAGTGATTTACGAACTACCAATATTGTCTGTTATTAACGAACTAAATTAATGAATTATCCAAGGTCCTAGTGTAAAAAAGTAATGAATTCCAGAAACATGCAGTTTCCAATTTTCTGTGACACGTCCATTGTTTAGTAAATCAATTTACCAGGAGAGAGAGATAGGTAATTTGATGGTCAATCAAGGGGGTTGTATCTGTGAATAATCGGCCCAATCCGCGTTTATTAGAGGCACCCTGGCGTACAGCGAGCTAATCAGGAGATATGGGGTAATAAAATGGCCCGGTGGCAAGGCGGCTTAATCAAATTGTCGAAATCACCAATGGAGGCCACCTATTTCTGCCGGGATCGAGGGTACTTTACTCATACATATGGAATTGCCACGCAGGCTTAGGCTATATCCAGTTACCTGTATATGAGTACATCAATATTCCCATGTAGGGTACCTACCTACATAATTTGGTAATCTTTGAAATAAATTTGCTTTCATATAAATTTCATATAATAAATAAAGTGCTTTCTTCACTTTTATGTTTCAAATCACATCAAAAATATCTTTAAAAAAAAATCGATTTAAGCCATACCATCTTTCATTGGATTTTTTATTTTTATTAACCTATATTAATTTAAATGTGGATTGAGACGAAACTTTTAAATTATATTTGGATTGAAACCAATACTGATGGGTCATTTCTGTTGTTTGTCTATATTATGCGCTATCTTGAAACGTAGATCTTTTAAAACATTCAGCGTGTCACCCGCGGGATGTATGTAATAAATCAGTTTTACAGCATTCCCGTGTCATTTCAGTCGTCGAACGGCATAAAATGATAATTTTATTGCACTCCCCTTCCGTCTCCAAAAGTTTACGACAATTGTGAAATGTATCGACAGTTCGGGTGTCACCTCTGACGTGGACAAAGTTCAGCTTATCGTGACGAAAATATCAGACGAACCTATTACATCTGCCTAAGATTCATAATGCCATCATAACTGAGGTACACCCGCAAAAGTTATGATGGTTCATGAACAACATATGGTACTCTTTCAGTATACCCCAAGCCCGTTACCCCTCTGATATTTTAGGAAAGTACTCAAGATCTCATCAATCTTTCAGGTGACTTTTCCGTTTTAACAGCCATGTAATGTTATGTCGCTATGAGTACAGTTTGCTTTCACTAATTTTTCATTTAGAGTCTTACCTGATAATGAGGTCTACATGTAAGTGAATAAATATAAAAAATAGATACTGGATATGAATTTACGATTTATTCGATATAAAAATTTTTGCTTTATTAAATACTTTCACTCAATTTAAATTTGAACTGAAAATATATAACTTTGTAGATTATTATGTAAATATATGTTTACAGAACAATATGTAAATTATATCTACATTAATCATGGTCATAACAGAGACCTTATAATTCTTTAAAATTTTTGGAAGGACACGTTATGAGATGTATTTTCATTTCTATAGAGGTCTAATTTCTTAAAAGTCATTAATACTTTGTATACGGTCCTTTGTATGTATAGCAAAGGTCGGAATGAATGTCTCGTTAGCGAGACGTGATTTTGACATTGTGATGCAAATGCTTGATCCATTGTTTATTACGGTGTTGACAAATTGTGTATGTTTGTGCTTTGTGTATCAACATTGAGGGCGATGCATAACACAATAATTGGGTACGCCAATGAATCTATTGTACCTTAAATGCTAATATGCGACTGCGTTTGCCGACAAAATTAAAAAAATATGTAAATGAATGTCATAATCATAAATAACCATGAAACTTTGTTAAGAGATTAATTGTTGCGCTATTGCATTTCAGTCCTTATTGCTATTGATATTTTCATATCTTTTAACCGTTATATAGGTATAGGTATATATTTGTTGTATCGTACCTGTAGGTACGTAGGTGATAATAGTTATAAAATATTTCAAGACACGAAATAACAATGAAGTTTCAGTGATATGTTCAGTAAAAACAAATGTACGGTCGCATGTCTACACATGTATATCTATACCTGAGGCCTGAGGTTCTATTTCGGTGAAAATAACGTAAGTGTTACATGTGTGACGTTATAGTAGAAATAGTGACATTGTCATAGTAAGGAGCTAGAAGAAAAAAACCGTGTGCGAAGTAACTAGGAAATATGACAATATTTAACTTAGTTACTTTAAAAGTTATAGACTTAAAAGATAACTTTTCTCTTCCCTGAAGTATGTGAAGTTGTCTAAGAAGTATCACTCGCTAAAATCGTTCACATTACTCGCAAGTATCAAATGAAACCTACATTGAGCGAACGATTGTACTGTGGGACAACAATTCACTTTACAGCCATTTCACTTTTACTGCTATGAACAGTAGTTGTAAAACTGATTGTTCCGTCATCTGAGCTTTAGAGCTTGCGATACACGTTTTTGTTCGTAATCTCACCAAATCGGTACATTTAATTGTATCAAATATCGCTTTGGGGAGATGTACGAGTATCGTTGGTAAAATAAGTTGATTTTTTTTGCGCTTATGCTGTATCATTTTCAATATAAGGTCTTTTAGTCGGCCTAAATCTATAACCGAAGTATTTAATATTAAATAAATTATTTTAGCAAAACGAATTTAGCACCCAGCCATTAAACGTATTATCTATATACTTACCTAATTTATATGTAGGTATCTGTTCGGGATAGTCCCACTAGTTCCGGAAATACCCCAAGTCCGTCTTCATGAGTTCCCATTACAGTGAGTCACTTTATTCAGTCATGAGCATATTTAATAATAAAATATAATAATAATGTATCCCACGAAATTGTTAATAATAAAACACTTGTTGATTATTGCTTTTAGGTACGTACAGCCCTTTTTCGACCCTTTTATCGTTCCACTGTTGGAACACGGGACTCCTCTCAAAATGAGAGGGTTTAGCGGTAAATAAATATTTTTTTCGTATGTAAGTAGATTATTCATGGACGATGCTGTGTTCTCTCATTTACATTACATTTATCGGGCGAGGGCTCTAATGAAGGATTAAGACGTAAAGATAGGCCGCGCGACCCATTACGCGGCCCTCGTGTATTACAAATACGTGACTGTGGTACTGTATTTAATACGTGTGTATATAGACACTTTTACGTACGTGAGAAGGTTTAAAGGGCTGTGATGCTTCGTGGAGAATCGGTCCTATTTATATATAGTATGTATGTCAATATTACGGACGTGATATTCTTTAAACTTGACTACCTCCTTCGGCGAGTGTTTGCAAGCGCGACTGCTCATCGAGAGGTTCTGGGTTCGAGTCGCGGGTCGTTTGTTATTGGATTTTTAATTTGAAATTTCTAATAATAGCTCGCAGTCTTGATGCCCCGTGTATGTTATTTCCCGTTATGTGTATGGGATGCCCCGTTCCACAGTGAGACATAAACACAACAGGTGAAACGTTTGGGAGTGTATGTAAGTAGCTAGTGCACGTCTCTGCTTTAGCCCTTCGAGGAGATACACGGGGTTCCATCACACAGGCCCTGACTACCTATTTTGAGACTGTGTGGAGACAATGATGGGTAAGTATTTATTATTAATAGGTAAAATTATGACATTGTTAATACAATATTGACAATTATAGGTATACTTATGTAGATAATTTATATATTTATATAGATAGGCACTACATTGTAGGTAGGTAGGTATCATTAGGTCAATAGCACGTATGATGGGTTTCTGGAACTGGTATTGCGGGTTTTTGGACACCACTGTTCGACATTCGTTTTTATAATATAAGTAAGAGAGATTTCTAAACATTTCTGTACCTACTGGTCCAATGAAATTTCTGTTTAAATTTATGCTATTTTAATTAAATGCAGGACATGCCTACTCATTTAAGATATCATACAACGAATGATAAATCTAAACGAGGTGAAAATTTTATAACATCTATAAGTAGGTATGTAGTCCGAGTTATGATTACGTGTTTCTAACAAATATTTATAACAAATAAGTAGGTAAATATTATATATATTTTTAATGACGATTTGGTTCGTAAAAATAATATAAAATCACGCCTGAATTTCCGCGAAGGGGTAAAGGGTAGGTAGGTATAGTACATTGCCGCGTCTTATCATTTATATTATGTGCTCCACCACGAAATGAGTAATATCTTATTTTTATCATATGATAGGCTAGCGTTTAGCCGTGATCCCGCCTGATGGAAAGCGCGGATGCGTCCTAAGATGGAGCACGCATGCCTAGGAAGAGCCTGTTCACCCTTGTTTTGAAGAGACCTAAGTTACCTATATGTGTTCGGAAAAACAGACGCTGGCAGGGTGTTCCATTCCTTGGCCGTCTGGACAAGAAAGGTGGAACTGAACCATATTTACCAGTTCATATAAATATTTTCTTCTGTGCAATGCTGATCGATTCCTTTTTTATTCTTACCTCTACATTAAAATTTTTAATGAATGAATAATAGGTACCCAAATATTTTTTAAACTGATTCTTATATCAAGTAATCTAAATTTTGGTAATTTTTAACAAGAACCAAAATTAATGAATAACACCGATATACCTAATGTCAAATTCGATATAATTTTCATTAAAGTTAGACGAAATATAAATTACATACGTTGAATATTAAATGTGTATAATAATGAGCAGGTAGATTCCTGTGGACTTAATAAAACCTATTGAATTCAGTTGCTCAGTATTGAAGTTAGCTGCAGTAGATGCCTACATCATAGATACGTAGATCTCTATGATTCCACTTAAATTCGAAGTTCAGACGGAAATTCTTTATCAAGACAAGCGTTTATGATGCGAATCGATATGGATAATAATATTCTCGGCTTGTTTGTTACAAGGCCTTGGCACTAATACAAAGAGCTTGTACAACGGAATTCAAGGAATCGTTCTCGCATAGAGCGCTGCCAACATAATGGTATCACTCTACTACGGACAGAGTACATGTGTGTTGTGTACGGATGGGTCACGCACACAAGCGTACCGCGGTACCGGTTGTGGATATGGATTAGCGCGAGTTGCCGCGCGAGCGAACGTCACAAAATGGCTGCCGTAAAAACAAGTGAAGAGTGAGTTAGTGCCGGGTGACGGGGGTGTGGGGGCCGCGCGGGGAGCTCGCGCCCGTCCAATGGCAGCCCGCTGAGCGAGCAAGCCGTTCTCCCGCCAACTCTGCTCTTTCTTTTATGGTCCCCAGTTGTTTTTCTCTGGCGCGCTTTTTCCTGATTTTTTTGCAAAGGAACAGTTTTGTTTGCTTTGTAAGAAGCGCAATGCGGTTACATTGTGTCTTTACAGTTTTCTTTAGTAAATGTAGAGCTTTCTGTTTATTTATTGCGTCTTATAACGTGTAACATTAGATTTTTTGTATTTGGGTTAAATAGGTAGGTACATACCTATAATGGTATATACCTACAATAGATACAGGACTAAGCACACAAAAATAATTTTTCATCTCTAATATAACGTTAATAACATAAAAATTTACTATGTCCGTTGGTATATAGCTACTTACACGAGCACTATTTAATTAATTCAATCATCGCATGTCTAAGAGTCGATTTTTGTGACGATTAAGTGGTTTCTAAGGTGAGATTGATCTGAAATTAAGCAACAACCCTAGTAATCTACCTGTTAGGAATCCTAGCTATTTACTAGTAGGCACCTAGTACGTATATACATACGTTTACACGTCTCACCTATTGGGAGCGTCAATGTACTTGCTATAGCAACGCAATGACTCAGCATACGTAGGTACTAAAATAAAACAACAACACATCCTAATCCTACGCGGCAATAAAAGTAAAGTTATTTAATGTAACAAAGAGAGAACTCATCAGAAAAGTTGCCATGTAATAATTTAGTTGAAGACGGGGCCCACGTCTTAAGGTCGTGTAATATCTTCCACTGACATATTTATTGTCTCGTAGGGCGGGGGTTGAAGCTTCCTTTAAGGGGAACAGTATCTCACCATCTACATACGTATAAGAAAACGATCCTTTCAAACAAGGGATGCTTACAAAACATGGAACACAACTGCCATCAAGATGTCGAAGACACAAAACACGTTTTGTTATCATGTGTTTTTTTTTCTGTTTCAGTTTGATTTTAGTGACTTTAGAAGAAAATTAAAACTGTTATAAATTGTTGTTGAAATACTAATCAAAATATGGAATCTATTTAGTTGTTTCGGTACCTGTGGCGATTGAGACATTTTTCAAATGTTATGACCAATTAAATACATTTGGCGAGTCCCTGATTATATCGTAGTTAAGTGTATAATTTACGAGTAAAGATAAAATCTGTTCGTACGATTAATGCGGTGCGTTTAGTTTATCGCAGCGTTACCTTTTTAATTATAGTGAGAATAATACTGAAAAATATTTTAGTAATAATCTTCATGGAGATACTCACGCACTAACTAGGTATCTATAAAAATATTCTGAAATGCAATATCAGTGACTCTATACAATGTAATTATATGTGTATGCGTTATTACATCATATTGGCACGTCAGGTCCTTTAGGTACGGGAATAAGCAGAGAGCACAAAGTGCCATGTATCCCAATTCTTAGAGACTTAATCTACCCTTTTGTATATAGGTATAATTATATAATTAAATGTAATTTGTCTCGACTGTGAACTATTTTAATGCAGCGATATAAATTTAGTAGAAAAATAATACTAATTTTTAATACATCGTTAAATTTATAATGTATCATACACAAGTTAATTGTTGTTTAAACCACGTCTTTTCTTTTGACCAATAGAGGTTTCAAACACTCACCGGCCATGTAGCTGTATGTTCTTTTGTGTATCGTATTACTAGATTATTTAAACTTGCAAGGTGAAGTTTGAGTTATCATTTTTATGAAGCTTCTTAAAACATTTTAATGGAGTGATTTTAATCATGATGTCAGCATTCATAAAAGCTGACAATTGGTTGTTATCAGCAAAAAATATAAGGAAAATAAACGAAAAATGCATTCCTATCGCATCGTTAGTTGCACCTGCACACAATAATATGACTTATATGTCTATTTAAGACTGTACATGTTTTTATTGTGTGTGTTATAATTATTTAGCAGTTGCTTACCTTTATGTATACTTACTGCAGGGCTAAGGGTGTGTTTATACAGGCCGCTGTCAGCTGCGCGGTATAATTAAAAAGCGGACACGAGTTGCTTCAACAGGGTTGTTAAAATTCTACATCCCTAAAATTTACATATAATATATAGGTAATACTGTTTTATTTTGTGCTAAGGTGTGCTGTAGTCAATGTTTATTAGAAATAATCCATCATTGTCAGCTCTTTTATTAATCCATTATCGAACACGTGATTCTCTCTCCGAACGAGAAGTGATGACGAACGTTTACAAGTTTACGAATTCAGAAAATGGTTAAATAGTAACAATTTAAAACGTAGATACATAAAGCTAAACTCTTGAATGTTGATTATGAAAATGCGTGATAATACTAATAACAAATAAGTGTTCGAATGATTGTACATGTAGCTTCCAGACGTGCCCTTTTGGGCTAAAAAAATGAAAGTAAATTTTTTGCAATCTAGGTACCTCTTAAATCATTTAGTTTAAATAGTCAATTGTATTTCGATTGAGGAAGTGTTAACCTTTACAGATGCAGAAATTGCTCAAGCAAATTTGCATCCTTCATAAGGTAACATGTCATTATTCTATCAAATGCCTCATAGGAAGATTTATTGCAGTAACTTTCCCAGCCGATGGAATCATTATATCCTGATAAATAGGCCAAGCGCGATACTCTCTGCCATAACCCACAAACGCTAACATTACAGTTTCATTTCATCAATTCTTCCCGCCGAGGTCTGAACTTCACAAGACATGCTTTAACATTTGAGTATTGCTCGTTTGATTTTTAACTTTGTACTTTTAATGGTTCCTATCTCTATTTATAAATCTCACTAAACTCTTCTCCATCTCTAGTCACTCGCTAAATTGTAAACGCCAAAAGAACGTAACAAACAAATAAATACGGTTTCACGAAGTGGATTAACAAGGACACACAAACGTGGCTACGTATGTTTCCTAAATGTTCACTGAATACTGAGCCCCACTACAATTTAAATACTATTCATCGATGTTCGTGCATTTAATCTATTACCTGCCTAATGTCCAATTAAGAAGAAATAATTAAAAGATAAAAAACGAAATGGTGGTTTTATATCACTTACTTTTAAATACTGCAGTGTGCTTGATCTTCTATATGTCGTAGGTAGAAAATAATTCATTACTTTTGATCGCGTAATTTTTTTTCTGAGTACATTTTTGAGATCTAAAAATCGAATTACATTGTAACAAAGTTTGTATTATCGTCGTTATAATTATTATAAAAAAACATCTTTGTAACATATTGATTTGCATATAAAACGTAGCGCCTCTCGAACTGTCCCTACTTATGTTTTACGTTAAGAGCGTGATAGTCTAAGAGCAATGATTGTAACTTAGCTTTCAGTAGCATGCGTTTATTGCTTGTCAATATCCTGTACTAATAAGAGTAAAGAGTTGTCATTTAAAATCACGTGATATACAATAACAGCATTCGTAAATTACATCCTGGCAACCCTAGAATACAGAATGGAGGCGTGGGGCGGGCGCGGGTCGACGACCGGCCGCCCGCTCTGAAATATCGCCTTGCAATATCTCGCTCGGCTTAATCCCGACCAACGTCTACGTTCAGCTTTATAAAATACAACTGTATTTACGTACCGTGCTTTTATTTAATAAGGAAAATCGTTCTAGGTCATAATTAATGTATGCGTAATCAAAATATTCATTTTAATTCATTAAACCATCATCTTCCATATATTAAAACGAGTGACTTATTTCATTATTTCGTCATTTCTTATAAATTCTTAGCAAAATATCTTTTATTATTTTCTTGAGCAAATTCTTAATTGCTCGAAAACTAATACTTATGTATAGATTATTTATGTAATATTTGTTATTGTACCTCTGATAATTTTCATAAGGGCAATATCATTGGATATAAAATAATATATTATGCAGCTATGAAATTAAACAGATTTCAGGGATTTTTTTTGCGGAAACATTTACTTTGAACCTACAATTATTTGTAGCGTCATCGGTCAAATCATCGAAACACGTCATACCCGTAAAGAGTTCGGCTGGGGAGGCGAACGAATTAAGACGTTTCGCAAACCACAAGGAACGTTGGTCCGGTGTTGGTCGTTCGTTATATTTACATAGCTACTAGCCTATAAATAAATACCGGCTCTCACGCACACGTGCACAAAATGACGTTGTTTTAAGTTTATTTTATTTTTATACTCGCCAGAGACCGCTCGCGAGCGCTCTGTAATTTCGCGTTGGTCGCGGCGCGTAGGCGCGTACGCACGCCGTTTCAACATGGCGGCGGTATTCTTGCCAGCTCGATTTTTTTTATGAATAAACGAGTGTATTATTTAAAAACCTATATACGTTATAGCTTCATTTAAAATGACTGTCACAATCTCAACTCGATTCTTCATAAAGAAGTGCTGTTAGGACATTTCTGTGGTGCTCCGAAAGATACTTATCATAAGGTTGTTATTGTATGAATTGTAAAAAAATTAGACATTACGCTAATTGAATATGTGCGGTTTATTCTTAGAAAATATGGTGATTATCTGTAAGTATATAAAAAACTCATAAATACTTATTATGCCACACCAAATTTTAAATTACGTATCTAATTTTATGGTCTTGAACGCTCATTGTTTAACTATATAATATTATATTATTATAAAATTAAAGATCATTTTCGTGTTACTAACTAAAATAATGAATAATATGCAAAGTTTTAATGTCCAGATAATGTTGCTTTGGGTAAGTCATATATAATCTTGTGTGTTACCCTATTTTTACAAACTGTGTTATTTACATGCATATTCATATATACGTTGTGAATGAAATTTTTGATAGTATATAATGAAACTAGTAATAACATTTACAGTTTACTATAGATATTATAACGATTAACAATTTATGCTATCTTGTACATATTAATTATTTTAATTCGAATTTGGTTATTTAAATATTTTTAGTCGTTTATATTTGAATACTTATAGTAGTTCGCTTGAGAAAATTTTCAATAAAAGTAAATATTAGAAATCGTCTCTACAATCATATAATTATTACAATAAGAAAACCACGACAAGCAATTTTATCTTTAAAAAACGTAACTTCACGCTTGTAATCCCCGAAAAGGTAGGCAGAGGAATGCAGAATACTCCCACGTTTCACCGGTTACGTT
>DWMG01000185.1:0-23671 GCA_018244855.1 Elbella merops
TGGCCAGCGTGGCAGACTATGGCCTTAACCCTCTCAATATGAGAGGAGACTCATATTCCAACAGTGGAATTATAATGAGTCGATTATTATTATTGTCCAAAGGAAGGGTTAAGTAGGCCACCTTTTAAATTCGCCCTTTAATAGCCTGCTCATTGATACAATAGAGGTTAAGTAATTTTATTTTCCTTTATCAATCAGATATGTGAATTCAAAATTTTATTTTCGGATAATAACACACACGAGGCATTAAGCATTTATCAAGACTAATGGGTTCGCGGAGCGCCGCGGCCGCGTCCTGGTAGGTCTCTGTTTTGAATGCGTTTGATACCACGGATGAAATATTAATTATGTCTCGTTCAGTTCCCATGCCGCATGTTCGATATGATATTGTTTCTGTATTCTCGTGTGCATTGTTACAATAAACGTTGAATGATCTTGAATAGAAAAACGTTTGTAATTTTTTAAAAGCTCGCTTTAAGAACAATATGTACGCACATATGTCGATATGATCCGTAGGTTTACAATGGATGAAATCGTGTACAGATAAAACAATGTCACCCATACTGTAATATTATAAATAAAAAACTGATTCTGTCTGCTTGTTCGGTACATTTAAACGTAACACCGCTAAATCGATTTCCATGAAATTACGTATCAAAATCGCTTGAATCCTGGGAAAAATACACTGACTATTTTAAATACAATTTATTCGAGTCTATTTACAAAAGTGAAATGAATATTGTACATACTATTTCATTGGCACAGAATAGGTACCTAAACATTACAGATGATGCAAAACTGAACATTCGCTTATTTTAATAATATTAATGAACTGTCCAAATATAATATGAATTATTAAATTTTCAATACATTAAATTTAATATAATATTAATTTTTCATAACATTGTTTAGCAAGCATTCAAAACAGTTTTCTTAATATATTGTGTGTAATAAGTATTAAGAAGAAGCACCAACCGGTCTGTAAGAATAAGAGATATTTGGCATTCAATGCTTTCTCATTTCCCAGTAAGGATTGTTATAAATTTTCACCAAAACAGCAGTAATAGAAGCGAAGCTTGTATAGAATTTGTTAGTTACCACGTAGTTGTTTACGTCATAGGTAGAAACTAGCATAGAATAATAATATTGCTAATAGTCGCGGCGGAGTTTAGTCTAGTCTCATTCCGTTGCCGTTTATTTATATACATTTGAGGGGTGTGAAGTGTCCGTTGGCGAAATGTCGTTGCGCATACGACTGACACTCGTGATCGCACCTGGCCGCGCAGACGGATGCACTGACGGCGTGTTGTCTGCGACACACACACACACACACATATACACATACACATTACAGACTAACGCACACAGAGACATAGGCACGCACACATCACGACCCATACACAGTTCCCAGAACCGTGCCTGGTCTAATGCATGCAATGCACCTTCAATAACGCCCTGTGAATACAATGCATTCCTATAAACGATAAGCGTCAAATTAAATGTTATAAGTTCCCGATAATAAACACATCACATCACCCCCGGCGCGACCGTAATATAAACGTAACAGCTTTGAATCGACGAGATTCGCAATTACTCGACTCTAGTTATAACCATTATTGTACATCCGATCTTCCTAGTAATTGCGGGAGGGTTTAAGTATCTACATACAACTCTCTACGCTACTCCATTACGGATTGGGGGAGACACAAGCTGATGTCCAGAGAATCTGTCAGACTTTTAAGCTGTATTTGAGGCTATCGACGACATTTAACGATAGCAACTCCGACCGACCGCTTAGCTGCCCTCCAAAGCACTTAAACGCTGAGTCACTGCTTAAGGTGCTATTTAACTCTTGTGGAAACTTGCCAGCAGCGGCCACCAATGCGAGTGCCGACCATGCCCGACGTTGCATCTTCTTTTAGATCGCTTCTGATGTGCAACCGCATCTGTGCCGCAAGAGCTTCTGTGCACATGACTCACCATTTTTCTATTCAATATGTGACTGTCGCTGGCGCAAATATTTTATTGCGTCCTACGTTCAAAAACGGGTGATTACATCATAGAGAAATGCAAGTATTCATGGAGAAGATAAGTCAGGCGGTTCAAGGCACGGACATGAGTAATTTAAGTGTTTAACATCTGCTAATAAAATATATTTTTTTCTACATAATAAGGGAATAGTAACAGTTGTATTTTTTAAATATAAACTATATTCAGTTTGAACGAAAAAAAAACGTAACATCACGCCTGTAATCCTCGAAAGGGTAGGCAGTTTGAAAGAGAACAATTTAAAAGCAGGTGAAACTATTCTAAGAAAACACACAAGCATTTGCACACAAGCAAGTTTTAAGTATGGAGGGGATTGTCATACAAATATTCATTTAGAATCATTAAAGGATTGTCATACTTCAATAATTCTTTTCAAGATGTCTCGTCCGTTGCCCATCTGCTAACGTAAATACTGTTTAGTGAAGATACG
The DNA here is from genome assembly GCA_018244855.1 of Elbella merops. Taxonomy (NCBI): domain Eukaryota; kingdom Metazoa; phylum Arthropoda; class Insecta; order Lepidoptera; family Hesperiidae; genus Elbella; species Elbella merops. Next base: position 2,480 of record DWMG01000185.1, read on the forward strand.
CCCGGTGGACTCTGAATTGGAAATGGTGATCATTTCTTTAATCGTTTTACTACTTCGAATAGCACTGCAGTCAATCTATCCCGTTGTTAACGGCCGTCGTAAACTAAAGTCTTGTGCGAATTCAATACTTCAAACGGTGCTATTTTCCACTATATGCGCAGTTGCAGCACGGAGGAGCAATAAGCTGCAGTCCTCGACCAGTCGCGGGAAGTGGTCGGAGCTGAGCAGGAACGCTAATCGATTTCAGCGAGCTAGCCAACCAATAAATTTTTCATCGGCATATGTTTCCGTGTGGGATGTAATTATTTATACCGCGGATCCTATTTATATTACAGTTGCACGAGCCGCCGCTACGAATTATTCGCAATAAAATGCAAAACGGTGTCGGCAGCTCACTACCTTCGGAGTTATGATTTAATTTATTTAGTGATCAATGTGGAAGAGGCACGGCACGATACGGCACGTCTACAAAGATAAGAGATGTTTGACACTTGGTACTGCCTGCCTACACCGTAAGTGACCTATTGTGATGACATAATAGTAATGGTTTAATTAACTTTTTAGGTACTAATGTGTATAGGATCTACCAAATCTCTTTTTTAATTAGTCTTTATAAAATAAACAGAAGATACTATATACGATTTTCATTCTCACCTTTTTACATTATGCATGCAACTCCTTATGTTTACTGAATAATATAATATTTGTTCGTTTCTAACATATTACACATATCCAGTTACTAGTGGACCTTTTGTGTTAATTATTTATATTATAGAACAAAGAAGAGCGAAATAGCGTACCTAACTCTCCTTAATACTATGTAGAAACCTTCTATATCTGTCCAAGTTAGTGTTTTAATAACCTATAGAGTCGGTCTACCTCCACATTTTGGAATAGCTACCACATGGCAGCTCAAGTACTCAAGCAATGGAGCAACAGACGTGGCGATACAAGTTCAGACTGGTAACCTTTTACTACTCCCCTACAATATGCGAACAAATCAAGGCCGAGGAGTTAGCGGAACTTACCTACATACATTAGCAATCGTGAGACATGTTATTGAAACGTTTATCATGTTAACGAAACATATTTACATTCTTACCTGTCATCCACACGAATGTATGCAACATGAATACATATATCGAAATCGTATCGGTTCAAATTCAACGTGGATACACGATGTTTGCCCAAATTTTGTGAACGCAGCTGTCCGAGCATAGTAATAACCGTTGAACTAATTCGTAGAAGTAAACACGCCGAGAGGTTTGTGGGTATTCGACGTAGCAATAAAATAAATTGGCATGTTGGTGGATAAAACGAACTGCACACGATTTGAGGTCGACTTTTTGAATGCACTCGGTGTTAGCTAATGAATTTTTCACATAATGATTCCTGGCAAAACCAGTTATGCAATTTCACTTTATAAAATACAATACGATTTAAATAGACAATTTAAAAAAATACAGTAATCGCACGCGTCCTAATATCGTCATCGAAAATGCTTATAGAAACGGAACGGACAGTTACCAAGCGGCGGGCAATAAATCAGAATTTTAGGTAATGAATTCGTCAACGCACCTTCAAGTGTACGTATGTGTCATTAAGAATTCTGTGACGCGCGCATGACGCCGTGAGAGCACTGTTAAATGAGCGCGCGGCGGACGAGCTGATGTATCAAAAACAGGTTTGCATGTCTGGATCGATGTTTGCGGTCGCGATATCAAGGATTTCTACGGCCGAGCGGACCACAGGGCCACTATCCAGAGCATCTTGGCAAACATCAATGCCGCTGAACATCGCCCTCGAACACTAACGTAACTAACGTGAAATCAGACCTCGCTTTAACAATAATAACACAAATAGGGGAAACACAATAGCTACGGTGACGCGCAGTTTTCGAAATAGCCGGGATAAAGTTGCCGAATGTCACCCACTGCGTTGAGCGAGCGTGTGATGGATTCTCCATTGCATTCACCGGTCACGTACTCGTACGTACTTTGGGAGCGAATCATAAACGAGGGAACGATTCGCGATTTTCAAAGAGACGCTTAATACGAGCTCGACGCATGGTTATCCACGCTTATCCGTTCAATGGACGGCGGGCGTATAATTGATATTCACTTTACACTGACGAGGTCGGCTTATAAAGCAGGTGAATAATGTCTTTCTCGGAGACAAAAATGCAAATACCATGCGTTTTATTTAATACGCGCGATGCTACGGCCCGATGGAGCACGCAACTAAATTATTGCATCCATAACGCGACATCCATTTAAATATGAATAAGCTATTTTAGTACGACATAAATCGTCTCGCTCGTTGAAATACGTAAAATGGTTTTCGTGAAAGTTTTTCTTTTTTTCTCTTTACAATAGCGTTTTATTTATATCTATTGTGTGTAACTTGAAACTTATTTGACTACGAATTTAGTATTTAGAGCTAGGAGAGAAAATAGAGTCACGAACGTTCAGAGAGGACGCATTGATTTTTATTAGACGATACTAATCGACGCAATTTACAGTGATATTGCTTAGATTAAACCAATTGCCAGAATAACGACACAAGTCATTGGCTGGTGGGGCTCGCGCTGCGCTGCGAACATTACTGTTTAATGTGTCTGCATCTAATAGGATTCTATTAGACATGGCTGTTAATGATCGCACATAACTGCAGCCGCTTGATGTGATTACTTAGAAGAGAAGCGCTTTTACTGGCCATTAATTAGCTTTTACTTTAAAACAACTCGGATTGAACCGCGGTACCCAATAAATCGGCAATGTAAGTGAATGAAATGAACAAAGTGTTATAGCACCGTCTAACCGTAAATAGACGGTCTCTAGAAAATCTTCTGAAGCTCAGATATATATTACGCATATATGTATGTAATATCCAGGGTTTACCTTTAACAATCTCAATTTAACTCTAATAAGGTTATTATAAGTTAAAGCTAACTGTACTAACTGAAAATAGCAATCTCTTCTCAAGAATCCTGTTCAACACCAGCTGTCTGATATTTGCTATTCTTTTCATAAAAAAAATAAACTGTTTATTACGTAACAGGTGAATAGAGTACGTACCAGTACTTGGAGATTCCTATTGCTCAATAAGATATATTCTTCGCGTAAAGCGGTACTGAAATACCCAATGTGACACTCATGTCACCGGCGGCAATGGCGCGCGCGCACGTAACCGACGAATTAAATGCAAATCATAAGCACGTTACGCGTATATAATTGGTCGTTATTAAACGTCTTGTCGAATTAAACCGACTCCACGGAATATTAAGGTAAGCCTATATAAGGTTTCATGAGCGTATCGCGCAGAAGGCGCAGTACTTAACCAACGTACGTGGTATAGGCGTACAATAAAAACTCAATAAAAATTGAATCTCATTACAGAAGCAATTAAATAGAACAAACACATCAATCAAGTGATGGTGCGCGGGCGCGGGCACACGCGCTGCAGCGCCAACAAAAGAAAATCTCCCAGTTTTTCTTATTGTTAGTTAGACCATTGTCCGACAGATAGAATGGGATCAACACAAAAAGACGTCCACACGAATATATCCCAGAGCTTGTGGTTATGGGAGGCACCTACATACCTCCTCGTACTACAACTGTACATTGCTGTAACTTATACGTTATTAGTTTCGATAATAACAAACAACACACGAGTTTTTATTTTGCGTTTCATAAACGCGGTGAATGTCAAACGTATTGTACTCACGACATTGTTATGAACTGTTTGGAAAGGAATATTTGGGATAAACGTTTTTATTTATTTGCCCGTCTGGCGCAAAGCGTCAATAGTGTCGACTCAACAGTGCATAGTTGCTAGTATGCTAGTGTAGCTAGTGCATAGCTAGTATGCTAGTATGCGACTCAACAGTGCATAGCTCTAGTATTAAAACTGGAGTAGTTATCAAGATGCATCAGTTATAAAATCACACCTAAATCGATTAAAAAACTCATTTTAAAACAAATAATGCTATAGCAGAAATAAGTGCTTACTTAACAATTAACATTTTTAACCTTCAATTCGAAAACGGCTAGGCAGATTGAAACTACACTATTTTACGGCGATATTTTACGACGATGTTGCAAATGTCTTGGCTGTCGGCCTACATCAAGGTAAAACAACACGGGCACTATAACTTTCCAACTGCACGTTTTAATAGATTACCGATTTTGATATTGGATTACAAGTGCGAGCTTTCGGTGAGTGGGGAGCGTTGGACGATGTTTTGTAACCGTCTATTTACGGATGTGATTATGCTGCGCTTTGATAAAGGCAATGTGCACTAAAACGGCGGGGAAATTGTGATCAAAGTTAGGAGGATGAAAATACTTCAGCACATCCATGCACGTTAAAGTTCAATACAGTTACGAGTTAGGAGAACTCGTCACCGCGCACGTGTTCACGCCGCTAATCAAACTGTGTACAGCGTCCTCGGAGATTCCCACACTACTCAAAATATGAATACATTGCAATAGTCATGCCTTATAATACAATTATGAAATTGGAATCATTGAGAATCTAGGAACGAAACGATTATCGCCTGTCGCGACATGTCACAAATTATATTTCGAATTTCCTATACTGTACCAAAATGTTCGTTTCATAGATGCGCCTGGTAGATGTTATATAATACCTACATACGTTTTGTATCTGTTAAAGTCACCATCAACCATTTTATTGTTCTGCTGTTGGACATGGTTCCCCTCTTAATTATGTAAGGGTATGTTAAGATAATTTCTAAAATAAGAAATACCAATATTTTAGTTACACAACTTTTGACAACATGTTGTGAACAAAATATCGTAACCAAAGAACCTTGCTAAGAACCTCACACAAGTTGTATTAAACTGCACAAATCATTGTGTAAAACAATTTCTTGGGTATAATCTATTTTCTGCATTTCACTTAATAGCTTTTACGATTTTATTAATTAACGCTAAATCATTTACGGATGTCGTAATACGAAGAATTAATATTATTATACGTAACCGATGTTTGGCCGACTTCTTCTAACCTTTATTTTGGATAATATCAATCACTCAAATGTTAAGCGAAATATTTCAATCTACAAATTCAATATACTTACGATAATTTAAGCGTTGTTATATAACCACTTTACGAGGGCAAGTGAATTAAAATATTATAAGGAAAAGGTTTGTATGTTTCGTGTTGTTGTATAAACGTAAAACCTAATCATGAAGACGATAAATAAACAACACATAAAAGTGTAAGAAACAATGTATCTCTCGAGCGAAGCAATATCCGAAAGTGCAACATCAAACGGGAAACATCCATTTTTATGAACCCTATAAAATCCCGACGGCACATCGACAGAAGCGTAGTATAATGAAATACATATATGGGTTAAGAAAATTAAAAAACCCATTACCGATCATGTTACAGCTGATCGTAAAGGGAGCATGCATTCCGCAATGCACAATTAGAATTCTTAATACTGTTTCGTTTTGATATCCAAAGCGAGAAAGGAAACACAAAAATAAAAGCATTCACGTAATTGCATGTCGTAGGTTATTACATGGATTTCAGCGTCATTAAAATAAAGCTGCTGTCACATTTATTAAAAAAACAATATATATCATTTTTATGATGATAAAGATCAACACGAAGACCATTATTATGAAAGACTTGGAAAAACTGTAATATAATACGGACCGCTAACAATCGCCATTAAATTTGTCCCATTTAATGACGTAACGTGGTGGCGATCGGAATAACTGAAGCCAAGCTGAATGTGAACGCAATTCTGCAAAATCTCGGTAATGCAGCTGAGATATCATCTGTAGCTCAACGGCCGGCTATTGATATAAATGGTTCGCTAACGAGCAGCACTTTCAATTTGTAAATATACGAGTGCGTTTAAGGCTACGAAATGTTCGACTCGAATATAATTATAAAATGAATAATGGAAGAGAAATAGTTACAGATACAAAATTAGCAGAGCAATTGCAAAGTTATAAAGGTGTTGTGCGCGAGATTTTTTATGCTTGTTTGCAATTCGATTGCGAATGTTAGACATTTGTTAACTGAGAGCAGCTCTGATCAAGTTTGATAGAGATTTCTCTGATCTGGTTGATTTAGCGCGCTTTGATGGACGGAATAACAACAATGGGAAACGACAGCCGAACATGTCTTCTGAACGACGGTACAAATCCTAGAAAACTGCTATTAGCCTTCGTATAGCGTATCATAAGCGATCATGGTGAGGTCGTGGATGCCCTCTTTAAGATCGACTTATTACTCAGTGTACCTATTTGGATTACTACTGCTCTACGTTTTCACTTTCATTTTCTTCCTACTTCTCTTTATTAAGTCTTTTTTAATCTGCTTAACAAATCAACATTTATAACAGTGACTATGATGATGGGTAATATATCTGTCCAATTGAATCTTCGCGGTTCATTCGCATATATTATCCATAAATTATTTTGTGTGAACCTGAAGACCTTCTGGCGATTTCACTTTAGGAATGTAGTATAAGACTTAAGACTATTAGGACAAATATGAATTATAATTCTAACGTCCGGATATTATTTAGTTAGGGACAGTCTTGAAAATGTCTGTTATTTGCTTCAGGACGAAAGCTTTTATGTGTGCTACCGCTCGGAGATTGAGATCAAGGTTACAATTGAGGTATTCGGAATGTAAAATATCAATCTTGACGATAACAGAGATTATAGCACGAACTTTCTAGAACGTGACTTATAAATCTTGGAGAACGCTCCTGCGGCCATGGCTAACCGCGATACAGTTCGCTAATAGGCTGGAAGCGAATCGGTGGCCGGCAGTCAACTAGATGTGTTTAGCATAAATTAATTTATTGTTTAGCGGCCAATGACAACCACCTACAACATACATCATCAACCAACAACATACATCATCGAGCTAAGCAGCAACAGCTCGATATTTCAAGGGATTTATATATCATAATAACAAAACACTAGCTTTTTAAAATTTGTTACTTTGAGTAGCACATGTTCTTTCTTAGTAACACTCCACAAAAGTAATGAAGTCGGCATTAAAAGGAAGCCGGGCTTTTTTATCAACAATTACTAACACCTTTTAACAACTACAACAATTTATTAACAACTGAAGGCATAGCAACGAAATAGAAATTCAGAGATAGCAAATCAACATACAATGAAAAAAATAAAATAAACTCATTCTATTTAGGAGAGGATTCAAAATTGAGTAAATATTACATGAAATGCGATAATGAATACCAAAATACCATCTCTAATTTAGTCGATCAAAAAAGGTATGCAAAAGTATCGTGAACTGCGAGGACAGATGCGAGTCGAACCCTGAACGTAAAAAGCAACTGACCACCCGTATACTCCCTGCGGGTGCGTCGCCGTGCAAAACCCACAAAACCTGTATGCGGCTGCCGGCAGCAGACACGCTTCGTGGTAATCGAAAATTGTAATTGGCTAATTGCGATAAGACCAGTGCCGCGCGACAACTGCCGCGCCACCGACCAATGCGTTTTATTTGATTAAAGTAGCCTAACTCTACCGCATTCACAAGCGATGCGATCACGACACTGCATAATTACGTTAAAATGATTGAGCACTTATATCGGGACTTCGAACGTCATAATTCCGTTTCTCAACAAAGAAACAAGTTGAAAGGGCTCGTTACTTGCAAATTAAAAAATAAAATCACCAGTCATCATAGTGTCAATAGTTCAATAGTAAGAATAGTGCTCATTATTGTTACATAAATTAATCAAAAGATAAAATCTACACATATAATTATACGGAAACAATTTACATGTGGAACCTTGTAGTCGCTACGTGCTAGGCTAGTGATGAAAATAATAGTTTTTGGCAATTTTGTTTGATTATTTTACGGTCACCGCACAAAAACAAGTAAACCGATGGATGAAATTGGATATGATAAATAACTTGTCTTCGACCTGAATATTTTGGACGCTATTACACACACTTTATGGCGGAAAAATTTCTTATTTCCAGTCAGCAATCTTAGTTACAGCTTTGTCATGTGGCTAGAACCATTTAATAATGTAATTAAATTACATTGCAGACACTATACTAGAATAGTCATTAAATTAGATATTTTATATAAAATGCTAATTACATGATCTCATGAACAATAAAATCAATGGCAGTGCTAAGTGCAAAAAAAAATTAAAATGATAACAAATTATATATGGCAATTATAACAATACTAAATGACATAAAGCAAAATTAAGCTCTAAACATGTAAGTAATTAGGCGACTTGTGAAGATCCTAAAGACAACAGATACCGTAGACGTGGCCGTAACCGACCCAGCCTGGTGCCCGGAGCGAGGTTGTAAAACATTAGCACCACGTTAACATCAATGAACGCTGAACTCTACCTTTTGTTTCAATTATGAACAATATAGAGCCCCAAATGAACATCTCACTTCACGCAATAACGTACACTCGCATGTTCTGAGCTGAGCACGATTTTAGTTAGGGATCCGGGAAATACGGCGGTATTCCCGGACTATCAAATCTATAGCATTTCAGACGGGGACAAAATAGTCTAGTAGATAAGACGCATTGGCTACATCGTCCAAGACTACAACATGTCTAAGTTAATGGGTACATTTGAAACCTACCATTGTAAAACATCTTGATTTGGATAATAATTGCAGGATTGCAAATATACCTTTCACGATACAGACTTACCCCCCAAGGGACGGAAGCGCTTATTAAAATAGGTGCGGATATCACCTACGGATCTAAGAGTCAAGACACAACCTCAAGAATTCTTATAATTGGACAAATGATGTGAGATTTACCACTGCACCAAGAATACGAAGAAATTATACATGTACATATGTGAAGTCAATTAAAAGAGCCATTAAACATGCCATTTCTCGTAATTACTTTCCAAATAAATAAAACTTTCCCGCGCATGCCACGAACTTATAGCGAACTTGATGAGAAGCTTTTCTAAATTTTATGTGTCACTATTTGATTTATTATAGAAACTGGGTACCTCATCAGCGGTAGGGCGATGTCGCGGATTGCCCAGCACGCAATTTATGAATATGGTACACCGCATGCGTATATGCTTAGAAATTGACTTGTCGATGGCAACCGCTCGAGTATCATCGTTGACAACGTGCAATCGATAGGAGAAAGTCAATTTATGTAACTGAAAGTATCAACAGAACACTAATATTGATCGAGATGATCAATAGCAATTTGAATATTTATTATTATTAACGACATGACGCAAGCGAGAGACGAGTGTCAGAACGTCACTGTCGACGGCGCATATGTCGAGATACGGACCGCCTCCTCGTGGAGACAGTTCGGGCATAAAGATTTCTTCTTCTCTTAATTAGCATCTAATCAAGAGTTTCATTTAGTACAGTCCGTTAGACGATTTATGGGTTTTGAAGGGCGAACTTTCTCACGCGCTTCACATCGAAATTCAGCGTATCAAGATGTCTTGCTTTACGATGCACTCTTAAAATCAAGATGAAATAATTGGATCGATTTTTCTGGCATATTTTATGCTCACTTGAAAAACAATTTACTAGAACAATAACGATACATCATATTCAGGTATTAAATATATTGAGGCGATTAAATAGGTGACATACATATACAAATTAAATACAACAATGTTTTAAAAAGAAAACATCTATGGCGAAACCTAGCAAGGGTCCGTGAGTAGAAAGAAAGCACATCAAATGCGCGCGGAAAACTTCTGAAAAGGTGATCGAGGAAGGCTTCAGCGCGGAGGCAGGCGGGGAGGTGCGCGTACGCACGGGGCGTGGTCGCGGTCGCGCCGGCCGCCAGAGCCGCTGTGGATGCTGCGGCGAATGCACCTATCGCGCGGCTACGACACTCGCGGGCCCGAATGTACCTACGCTGTTCGTGCGCGTTTATGTCATAAACGAGTAACAGAATTTAATTGTGACATGAGTGAATGTTTAGTGGCAGTGATCTAATAGCATCTCACGAAGAACCAACCTCTGCGCACCTCAGGATCAACCCTAGGTCGGTATCGCTTAAACTTATCTCCTTATCACGGTGTTGCATGTTTTGATTGCGCGCGCAATCATCGCCGTGCAAATATTTTACTTACTCTCGTTAGGTAATTAGCATGCCCGCAATACGATCAGTGCCGCATAGTCACACGAACCCAAAACATTAAATATGTATATCAAGGCGAACACATTTCATAATTTGGTTTTCTTAACAACATAAAAACTGAAACTTAAACCTGTGATTAATTACCAGCAGAAACCATAAAGATTTTAATAAATTGCTTTTCGCTGATAAATACTATGGTGAGACGGAACAACTCCTTTATTTTTCAAAATAATGAGAGAGTAAAATGCGTGTGCAGTAATCGATCATCGAAATATACACTTAATAAAAAAATATAACTAACGAACTTTAAATCTATAAATAACAATTTTAATGCTACATGTTATATCACGAGTGAGTCGCACTTGACCGTGTTTTATTAATCTGTTTGCTCGTTCACCTGCTTCCGACGATGTTCATGCGAGTATGTTATTTGCGGTGAGAAGAAAAAAAATACAATATATCAGCGCGTGAAACTATTTCCACTTTAATAGTAAGCATTAAAAAGCCACAATGATTCTTAATATTTACTCGTCGTTGTACTCGAGGCGAATTTTTAAGGCGAATGCAAATCAGTTACATGTTGCACATTTATTCTTAGAAATACGATAACCACATCAGCGGAGACTGTCGTAAATTCCTCACTGACAAGTCTCATTTCCTTTACACAATACAGACATGCATAATTTATTGGCAACGTTTTAATCATAAAATTATTGTCTAGGAATTATGTTCAGTATATTCGCATAATATTACAGTTTACGATTTACTAGACACATAAAACAATATCATTAAAATCGAGTTAATAAAACTATTCAAAACATAATCCGTTCAACTATGAAAAAATGTTATTTTCTTATTTGTACAAACATTTATTCGATGCTTTACATTTTAAGATCCTTTATAGCCAATGGCGTACAAATATGATAATGATAAAAATAATTCATGGATATTTTGTAAAAATGAGAGTAATTTGAGTAATCATGATATATGGACATTTTAGCGATTAAATGTTGATCTCAATGAATATCAAATTAATACTCTAATGCAGCCAAGAGTTGCCATCGCACAGCAGTAAAGTAAAGCATTGAAATGAGGTACGCGGTCTGTAATAAAGTCATTAGATGAAAAGGGGACGCATGTCTTGTCAAGCCTCTTATTTTAATGTTACCACACAAGACCGATACTAACGGTCGCGTTACGATGACCAAACGGTTATTTTTACACCGGTATTGTGTCATAATAAAGATAGATAGATACGAATATAACACATTCCGATCATAACAATAAAACAATTTTAACACGGGTATTTTGTCATAAAAAGGATAGATACGAATATGACACTTTCCGTTTATAACAATAAAACAATTTTTACACAGGTATTTTGCCTTATTAAGGATAAATAATGACACAATCCGTTAATAATAAAAAAAAATCCCGTTTATAATAATAAAATATTACACGGGTATTTTGTCATAATAAGGATATATAAATACAAATAGAACACATTAAGTCAATAATAATAAAACAATTACTGCGAGGTAGTTAGCTGTTCACGCAAAACTAACCACTGTACCTACAATAAAATATATCTCAATCATGCCATATTATTTTAATGGCGGTTAGGTGGAATTAATTTCCTTTAAACATAGCTATTATGTATTGTTATTAATAAAAAACTGAGACTGGTTTTGATTAGTTAACCTTCAACATCATACCTTGGTTTAGGATGGCGTAGTTGAATGTTATAATTAATAATTATTATCTTACCTATCAACATGAATATTTACACATCCGTATCAGGCATACATCAGGCATATTTATACATTGAAATTGTCCAATGAAAACATCACAATCAGATCAGAACTCAATTGAATAGACGAGCTTCAGGTTTTCTATCGATAATCTCATGATGATGTTCTGAAACTGTATGTGAATTTTATGAAGAGTATCGTGATTTTGATGAATTAATTTAGCGTGAACCAAGCTGCCGGTCGTCGCCTGATTGTTATAAATCGCGAGCCCATCGCGGAAACCGTTCACCATTATCTTTGAGATTTCTGCGCGTCGTTTATTACATTGTTTTTTTTTCTTTTATAAACCGCTCTCAATATATGTATGTGCTACGTTTTTTTCTTTATAGTTTTAATTCCGAAGGCCGGATCACAGACACTTTTACACATCTATATTCCGATTTATATATCACAAGCATGTCAATTTACATATCCACGCTAAAGTTGCCGGACTAGTAAAGCCTTGATATTTAATTTTCTATGGGTGCACGGCATAGATTTCATGGTTTACAAATCAGATACATCTGCAATTGTTTATCTGTCCCATACATTGGTATCTTCTGTAACTGTACGGAGTCTGGTACATACTGTACCACCATTGTTCATTGCGACTAATATACCTACATAAGATAAATTAACAAGCATTTTTAATATTTTGAAAATAACCCCATTATTTGTTAAATAATTAGTTATAGTGCGTTAGCCCCTTAAAATTAAATACCTATCTACCTGTTACCGAGTATTTATTGCACAAGAGTTTCATGAGAGCGCAAATATCGGCTGGGTTGAGCAAAGTTGGTGGCGTGCTACGGCATCTCATTTCAAGAGTACAGAACCTTACCGAGTGAAACTTTGTCCACGTAAACGTTGATCAGTTCTGGTAACAGAACTACTTAGATTTGCTTAGACCAGTTCCATATGTTATGTGAGTGAAGTAAACAAACGGGAATTATTGTACGAACCCCGATTTCGATTTAACATCATCAGTCTACTTCCATCCCAAACTAGACATAGGTATCTCCAATAGCACGCTACTGAGCTGAATCTTCAGCTCTTCGAATCCCAACATACATATATCTAGTGCATATCCCGATCACTCCTTATTAAAGTTGTATCGAGAATCCGAACCGCCCTCGTGCGGACCGTCCAAACATCGATTTTAATTAACTATCGGCCATTGCCTCCGGCCGCTGAAAGCTACTCGATTACGCGGCCCTATCGTTGCTTAATGACGCGTGAGAAGTGATCGGGTGAAGGGCAACACTGTAGGTAAACACTCGTTAAACACAGCGCTGATGATTTCATATCGGTCAAGGAAATGTATGTAGAAAAGCCTTCAGTACACTTAAAGCTCACATCATACCTATTAAGCATCAATGTTGCATTGACGACACGCGTACGTATCGACTTTCACGTTACGTTTCGTCAACTATTTCACAGACGGAGTAGCAAACAAACGTGCTAGGTTTTACAATGATAACGGTGGTTACGGAATAACGTGAAGACAAGAGAGATGAATAATTCTGCGAGTCGAACAATACGACGTCTAATTTTACCGTGTATATTCCTCGGCCATTCGTGCGAGTAGCGAAATAATCTTAATCGCAAATAAAGCAAAAGCCAGCGGCGGAGGTGCGCCCGCGAACACGGATCGCTTTAATCCAGTTGCTTGTGTGCACTCTCCTTATGAGGTTCCGCGCATTGAAAACCGCCCGAGTGTAACATTGAATGAAACCAATCGAAGTGTATACAAGGGAATAAATGGCGTACGTTCATGTCGTTAGCGAAGATAGAGTATTGTGAACTTTCTTCGATAAACAGTAGAGTGAACACAATGAGCTTAGCTGTGCACGTAGGCGACTGAAGCGTCGAGGTCTCAGAGGACTCGCCTTGAGCACCGATTGGGCAAGGTCCTTCAATGATTGCGAATGTTATGGGACGAATTCATTACTAACGCACTGTGTCTTTTAATATACCCACGTATCTATAAAGTCGTAAATATAGTTCGAAAATCAATTTAAACGGATTGCTGAAGAGTTACAGTGGCACTGACGATAAGATATATAACCATTGATTACGTAACATTAATAAAGAGACAACGTTATCAAGCGCTTTAAAGTTCAAAGCTATTATGGATGTAAATGGAAAATAAATAAATATCAAAACGTTAAAAGAACCTTGAAAGTCAAATAAGAAAAAGTATAATATCATTCAGATATATTTAATACATGTAGAAAATCTTCATACTTCTTTAAAAGATGCTATGCGTATGCTTAAATGCGAGATTCAACACAGTTAAAGCCTATACATAGAAGAAAAGCAATAAGCTAAAATTAACATATCTTACGTGTTAGAAATGTATCAAAACAAATATAACGTGAAATGTTTACATCTGTAATCAAACAATAGCACAGAGTAGAGATCTACAGAAGTCTCTTTGACATACGAACCTATTGAGGTTCGTATGTCGTTTAAATTTGGAATTTTACGTAATACAGTCTCATTAACATCATCGTTGAATCTGGTTCTGATAAAAGCGAACTGATATTTCGCTTTCTACGCTACAATGAACGGGACGGACATGTTGAGCCTACCGTAACTCGGGCGGTGTTGCGGTAGGTGTCAGGTGGACGGGGGCGCTGTTAATAAAAGTGGAGTTATGCGTGTCGCAGTGAACAAACAGTCAGCCACCTACAAGCGGGAGTGGTGGCGGTGGCACAAGTGCGTTGTATTTACACCGCGCAAACACTCCCGACACATCTGCGCCTGCCCGGGAATCGAGACAGATAGTCCTCCGACTCAAGAACAAATAACACTCGGCCGTAATAAAAATATCTCGACGGCGTGGATATCACGAGACCACTTCAACTCGTGTATTTGTATTAGACGTATACAAGTTATGTTTGGATAAACATTATTACATATTATTCTAATTGTAAATTTAATTGTAGCTGATGATCGAGCTCGGTGGCGTGCTGTTGAAGACGCCATACAATACACAGTAGTCTATATAGTAGTGGATAAAAAAATTACTGATGATGATTAAGATGACTTACAACGACACAATCAATTGAAAAGTTATTATAATTATTATGTCGTTACGCCAAGCCACTTATGGGTTATGCAGAGATTATTAAAAAAAAAAACAAAAGTTGCCACCTTACCGGCGCGGCCAATTGTAAAAGTTAAGTAATAACTTTGTAGAGACTATATACGCTCATTTTATTTATATAAGTCAATTCATAAAATCCACTTGATATGACTTAGACATTTATATGAGAGAATTCACCAAAAACAACGTTTAAATACTCTAGCACGACCGAGATAAACGAACGAACTGAATGTAAAATTCATATGCTAAATAACAAATATTATTCATAGAGCACCATACACAAGGATTTCCACCTCCTATGAACCTAACAAATGTTTTTCGCCTTTCCTACTTTCAAATCGTGACACATGTTCGTCAATTGAAGAAACATTTGCTCTAGTCTTCTTTGGTGTCTCTCTATTGAACGAATTTTTGAACTAACCTTACTTAACTAGTCCAAGTTAAAATTACTTTGCAATGTCTCGCGCTACTCGGTTATTTAGGATGTCTTCGATTTGATCGAAGTATGATGTTAGACCATGTAACATTTGTGGTACTATTACGTAGCATTTTTCCGCAACTTGAATAATGTTTTGTTATTACAATACAAGCACTTTCGCTTCCTACGATCTTTCAGTATTGCACTTCTGTATTTTTAACCTCTTTGCGCCGCGTGCACCTACCACGACACCGGAGAAAGTGTTAACATTTGCTTACATTTCGTAACCCTTTGCCTTTGAAACAAGAACACCGATGCTATCTACGAATCGTATTGTTGGTCGTAGGTTAACCTTCCTGCAATAGAATGTTATCAGGTACCAAACAATTAATAATAGTACTAACATCATGGGATATTTTCACACATAGCTATCTGATCTCAAAGATACAGAGCCTGTGAATTGGTATTTAGAGGTCTGATGGACGATATAACTACATACGTATACGAACTTCAATAGATACTCTTTTATTTTCCAACAAGTTTTGCTTAATTTGAGGAGAATATGTAATTCATGATAACGCAAACAAATATCCGATCAAGGCATCTGTAATAAACATTCATTAACGGACGTTAGCCGTAGGTTTAATGAGAGGTTGGCAATTTGTAAGAGACAAGGATGAACATTAAACGCGCAATCGTGTTCAACAGTAAAAGATTTACACGAAAATGATTTATAACTCATTAATTTGAGAATGCTGTCGTAAATATATAACCTTTCATTAACAAGACGTTAAAAGTTAACAACGCGCTCGTCTGCGCACCGTCCATACAAAGTTAACATTTGGTCAGTGACAATACATGTGCGATGAGATCATAGCACCGGACATAATAGCATATAAATGTACAAGTAATATTACAATAAATCTGTATTGAATACAGCGACTAAAGTTTCTTTACAAGGAAAACGACGAAATTACATGTATTAAAATGCGTCGAAAAGACGGCTGGTTGTGAGAAAACGCTCTATATCTTGTCTCCCATTTTAATTTAAACAGAATCACAATCATGCTAATATGGTAATTAAGATAATGTCACTGCAGAGCCGGTTTGCTAGCGTTCTAAGACGTAAAATTACTCGGTCCTGTAAGCCCGTGCTCGCTACGTGGTGCCCACGGCGGCGGTTCGCTTGAGAGCAACTTTTATAGACGACTAAAACTAATTTTGTTGGGTAGGTACCATTTGAAAAAGTCAAGGCTCGTAAACGTAAAACCACCAGCGAAGCCAAACTTGCATAATGACGCGTTACATACCCACCAATATATTTATGTACAATAAAGCTTTTAGTCCTAATTCCCAAAGGAATGCATCACTCACGAAATGAGGCCGAATGAAATATCAACGCATTCCAAACGCGAAGCTTATTATATCCTGGCAGTTGAATTCCACTTAAATTTTAGGGCACTTTTTTGTATTTATCTTTTATGGCATATTGTTTTAAGGTTGTGTTACCGAGCCGACATTAACATGCCCAGACAATGAACCTGACGAGTGTTGACCCCCTTGACACAGCTCACACGCAACTCTGGCTCTAATATACCTACCTACACTGCGTCTATGAATCAGCCACATAATATGTACATGTCTATGATTTTTACATCAGTCACAAAACAAACAGTGATATTATTTTCGGATGTCTTCGCCAATATTAAGTGGTACAATTGCTGCACTAAATAACATTCTAGCATCAATGATAATATGGTTTTAACACTTCGTTAAAAGACGAGGCTCTGATAAATTGAATTAAGCAGTAGTATTTTTCAAAAACTGTTACGTTTGATAAGCTGGGCGGAGATCGGCGGCGCGGCCATCGCTTGGCCGGTCGGGCAGTGGGAACACTTGGCCCCAGATTAGATCCACTACATGCATATCTACGCAGCCCCGACGTTGCACAATACAAGGTGCAAGCGACCCGCTGGGATACTATGCGGCGTTTTCATGTTTGATAGTGTGATAAGCCGTGTTTTTTTATTACCACGTTGACATAACACCTCATTGCACAGTATAAATACATCCAAACCAGTTATTAACGAGATGACAGCAGAGATAGTGTTTGTTCGATTGTAACATATTTAAAGTATCTCGAACGCTTGATGTCGTTGCAACGCGGAAAACGAGCCGGCGTCTATTAATTTATCATTTTTCAGTGAAACAATCATATTTAAACAGCCCATTACTTTAACAGTGCGAGTGATTATTAAGTATCAATCTGTGTTGGCCGGCGGCGCCTCACGCTACGGCGCACACACGCACGAGTGCCCAAGTGTGTTTGGGCGCCATTAAAAGTTCAAACGGAACGACTTACCTCCGAGGCACAAGACAAAGTCGGTAAAGTAAATGGCAATAAATGAGATAAGTGGAGTATAGTGTACTTGTTTACGGGCGTGTGTAGCGTAACGATTGAACAAGTGCCATCACGCGACCCAACCGAACGCGGAGTACATATTCACAAGTAAAACATTATTTAAATGACGGTCCCTTTAACAGTATATACTTAAGAAACATCGTGAAGCTAACAACTGACTAATATACAGCCCTTTCTGTTAACTGAACATTACTATCGCAATGGAACATATCCAACTAAAGTAATCTTAAATATGTATTCGAAATTTCCAAATTTTTTGGTGCGTTTTTATCACGAAATAAAATATATAAGCATCCAACATCACAAAATAATCAGTGCGGACGTAAAGTAAATTGCGATAATTTGTTGTGATCGTATAATAAAATAGCAATATATCACGAAGTTTAGCCAGTAGTTAACAGTCAACCGGCGGTCATGAGGCAGGCGGCCGGTCCGCGCCGCCGCGCCGTCTGCCAGCATAACCCACTTTCCAACGCACCTCGCCGTCGCACTGATCGCTGTGATCAGCGAGCAATTGAAAGCACTAAATCCAAAATAGCACAGCATCAACGAATACTTTAAACTCATCGTTAGCCTAGAAATGATGACGTGCGATTTATTTAGAATGCAAAACCGAAATAGCCAATATTAATAGCCGACAGCAGGGGCGTAACCAGCCAGACGAGTATCACATTCTGGTTCGTATACAAACAACGACGATTTCTTTTACGAGAAATATTTTATTTAAATGAATTAAAATCCGATATACCTACGCGTTAAACGGATGCCGAGACAATAACAAATTAAACACGACAGTAAGTGACATAAGAGAAATGTTTCGCGAACTTAGATAAAGTAAGTACACGCCTACTCACGCAAAAGGTGATTCAACTATCGGATGCGAAGGAAAATGGGACGAACAGTGACACGACCTAACAGACTGATAATGGGATCTAGGAATATTGTTAGATACGTTCAAGTATATAAAGTGAATTCATACAATTATAACAATCTTTATACATACAATTCTTCTAGTGTTTGCAACTTAGTCACTGAACTTCATCTAAATAGAGGGACTGATTTTGACGACATTATTTGTGTGTTTATATGAGTCTCTGTATATTTAGAATAACCTGATTTTATTTCACCAGAATTTATATCTTGAAGAATTATCTTTTTAATGATTTTTCTTATCTCAATGCATTTGAGTATAAAATTTGACCTGCCCCATCATTCCAAATATATTGTAAAATGCAAATAAAAAGGTACGTAAATAATAATTATAATTAACTTTGGTTTAAAAGAGAATGAATACAAAAATCGTAAACGTTTGCTAAGCATGCAAAAACAAGCAAGGGAAAGTTTAGGCAGATCAGCGGCGACCGACTCAGCTAGGTGTTTATAAAATTACAAATTTCGATTGATAATCTTGCCTAGCGCCTAGCTCAATCAAATACGCTTGAACTTACTTCTATGACATTTAACCATTCTAATTTTATCGTATTTTGAGCAAACAATAATTATTATTAATATAGTCGATTATTATTATTATTGCAACAGTTGTACAAGCAAATACTGAACATGACAAGTAGGTACACATGTTTGTGATTTTAATTAAAGGAACATGATTCGTTTAGTGGACAATCAAGGTTGTAGTAGGCGTGCATGCATGTCACTTTAACCATCCCTTTGAAGTGGGTTGGACCCGATGACACGATGTACCCGAAAGCGCTGTTCGATAAGGTACAGGAGGAATTAATTAGGGATACGTTCTCCTTTAAATAACTACGTAAAAAAAAGGAATGGTTTAAAAGAGGCGCAAGCCCGGGAGACTCGTTTGTACATTACACATCCAGCTATGTTTAATATTGGTATTTATCTCAGATGGTGAGTCATGAAATTACAACATAGCACAAATTTATAATCAGCAACCAGACGACATTCCGCGAAGTCCGTGCAATGTCTGCAGGTAGACCTCGCTGTGACATGGCGCCGCTCCCAACAAAACCATTACGACCAAAACGGAAACACTAAACACAAATTCCACGAAAAACGACAGATTACAAAACTGTACAAGTTCACCAATATGTGTTAATATGCAAAATACTGTATATTTATAAAAACTAGGCAACTACAGCTTAGTTGCGCGCTTATTTTTTAATTGATACAGCCGTTGTAAGTGGCCTACATATCTTGTCTATAGTGTTTGATGTGTGGCCACATAAAAACCATTATGATCTTAGAACCAAACTAAAGAATTTTACAAGCGACGAAGTGATATAATCGGCTATTTATCTTTATTAAAAATCTACGACTTCCATAATCTCGACACACCCGTTGGGATGGGCGGCCGGCGCGGATTATGAGTGTCTATAGTATTACTTTGAGATGTTCAGAACAAAACGTATATGACCACGAATTTGTTACGAACGTAATATTACAAGGGTGTTATATAATCTTGACATGACAATCCCGTTTGGTAACTATTAACGGGATAAAAATGTCTCGGAATGGCTTTACATCAAATATAATAACTAGTATCTCACTGGTAATTTATGATATAATTAAAAAAAAAAACAACATCGCCCCATGACATGAAAAATATTAATATTGTAATATGTTGGCAACATTACAAGATGCGTTCAGTGGTTACGGGTGGTCGTAACTGCTGCGTACGCATGACGTTGTTGATCTTCGCTAAGTAGAAAAAAAAACAAAAACGTATTTGGACATCTTCCGTTCGTACGTTTTAATATAAGAACGGAAGCCGCATGACTCGGCAGCAAAAAAATCAGATTAATTTCCACTGTTGTATCCGAACATTCAGGCTTACGAGATGGATCGACTTAGAATGTGAGAACTCGAAAATAGATGATAATGCGAGAGCAAAAAGACATCATGGATATAAACGTGATCTCACCAGGAAGCTCGTCCGCACAATAGGACAAGGGAAGAACAGCAAGGCCAATGACTTTCGTAGAAACAAACACATCTCCATTTAGAAATACTGGATATTCCCATTTTGTTGTTTTCTTTACTCATAACTCTTACGGTTAGTCCTTATTTATAGCTTATCGCTTCATGAATTCCTTTTTAAAATTCGAATCTCGAAACTGAAATTATTACAAAGATAGAAGAGAACTACTAATAAAAAAAAATTGATATTTTTTTGATAAAAATGTTAAATTAAAATACCTAATGTAATTTACACCTCCTTCCTTACACATAGCCACTTCTAAAAAATATTTATTACTGTTGATATATTTATTTATTTATTTATTTATTCTTTTGTAACACCTTATGCTAAGGGATACAAGGGCGTACTTAATGCCTA
>DWMG01000186.1:0-23663 GCA_018244855.1 Elbella merops
TATTACGACGTATGCTCCCAGTGATTCTTCAATTTGTCGTTTTTTATCGACATTTAAGTTTAGCTTTTTTCCGAATTAATTTCAATTTTCTAATTGTTTTCTGTATAATTCTGTATAATTGTGTTAAGACTGGCCACAGACATAAAATTTTCTTTATTTCATATTAGTGACGGGATTTTTTTCTATTTTTATGCTATCTGTACGATTTAAGTTGAAATATCTTTGAAACACACTCTAATCAAAACACACACAATACAACACAACACAAACAACAACACAAACAACAACACAAACACAACACAAACAATAATCAAAACACACTCTAATCAACTGAGTCAATCAAAAATCTACTAAAGCAACGAGAGGCAGAAAAGCAAGCATCCAATATCCAAGAAAGCATTACGTACGATAAGAGAGCTTCTGGATTCGAAGTGTTCAGAAGGTTCGAGAAGTATCAATTAGTATCGTATATGTTTAAATTGAATTAAGAACAAATAAAATGATATTTATTTCCATTTAAGTAACTTATGGCTTAATTATAATCTATTGACCAACATTAATATATGTAAATGATAGCGTAAATCGATTTCGGGGTTTTATGGGCGCGAGTTTTGGAAACTCACTTTGTTATAACGGGATTAATGAACCCTAACATTGCCAAATACAGGGAATATATGAGCCGTTACATTGTTATCCGTAATAGGTATAATGCGTTTTTATTGTCACCATCGTTTAGTATCGAATCGAATTTCCATTTTTAAATTGGTTTTTGTTTGTTCCACAACATTGTAGTGGATGTTCCATTTGCGGGAACTTCAGGAAGTCATGAAAACTGTATTATGATATTGTTCAACTTTTCCGATATTTTGTCTTTATGTTTTTTCATCCAATTTATTCGTTGGTCAGATGGTTGTAAATGCGACTGCCGATCGGGAGGTCCTGGGTTCAAATTCCGGGTTGGGTACTGTTAAATTTTTCTAATGTAGAATTTCTAGTAGCGATTCAGAGTTTGGAGTAGTGCCCGGTATATGGCAATAGGCTCACCACCTGTTTCATGAGACTTAAACGTAACTGGTGAAACGTGGGAGTATACTATACTGTTCTGTCTACCCCTTCAGGGATTACAGGCGTGAAGATACGTTACGTTTTTTCATATATGTATTATACCCAAGGGTTGACTGGTGGAGAATGCCACCAAGCATTAAGTTCGTTCTTTATCTTGACTTTTACGGTTTACATTGAAGTGTAAATAAATATAAATTTATATCTACTAATTCAGCCAGCTTTAGAAATGTCAAATTTTTTTCTTAATTAAATAGCTTTTATTACAAAGCAATGTCAGTTACTACTTTACAAAACTACAATAATACTATGAATATTATTCAAATAACTAAATAGTACCTTTTCATTTAATTCAAAACTTCTAAAACCTCGTTACGATAAAAGAAATCAGAACAGAACCTACCATACAAAACTATCTCAAAACATACGAAATGCGGCTGAAAGAAAGCTTTCGGATGTGGGAAAATTACTTAGTGTTGTTAATTTTCAAACATATGGCACTGAAAGGTAATCTAGAATTCATTTTCCTTATCCATTATATATAAATCATTTTCGGAATTGAATTATGGGGTTCATGTGTACAAATATGTTGTACTGGGAGGTCCGTTATTATATATGAAATTATCTATATTACAAGAAAGGTATGATTCATACAGTATGATTGCTAATCATGTTCTTGTATTAAAATTTCTGTGTGGTCTATTTTGGATGTACGGGAGCATAACATTTCCGCGTCCTTTTAGGACACTTTAACAGAGAAAATTGAAATTTGAGGTTATAAAACTTTAGATTAAATACGAATTAACTTTGGAATATACGGTGTACAAAAGTACCTAGTATCTGATCTCATCTGATGACGTCGTTGTCCAATGTTTGATAATGTCAAACGAATTATCAATAATGATTGATACTGATTAATACTGATCCTTCAATGCCCAATCTGGCCAAATATTTTAATATTGCCCCACTAATTATAATATAAATAAAAAATCTATCTCATTATACATCTTATACTTTGATCAGAATCAATTCTCGTTGATAATGCGGCTCGTGAAGCACCAACTTTGAAGAGCTTAATAAATTCTTCATCTTACAAATCATCATCTACACAATTTATACAAACATTAATAACATCGGTAATAATAAAAGGCATAGGATTTAGACTTTCACTTGTTACGACACAGCTGTGTGCAGTCGTGATAATAGGATTTGATTTGAGCTTCACAATGTCTTCCAGCAATACACAATTGAGACACGCAGAGAATACACCGAGAAGGTATTAGAAGATAAAGACGTACCTTACACGGTGTCAAAATTGAAAGGCGAGTGCCTGTTGGTTCCATACGTTTCAAGTATCCATCCACTTTTTTATTTATTAAATGATGATGCTATTAATCAAACGATTGTAATCAATGATGATTACCGATTTATTACAAAGAATTTTTTTCGTGATTTTCATGTTACGACACACAAGGGTAATGGCTGACGTACGGATCCGCCTTGACCTCTGCCATCGGCTGTTGGCTCACCTTAGCCCCCAATTAGGGACGGGCAATGAGGACTGTAACGAGGAAACTCGTAAATTTTGAGATTGGGACACAATAGTGCAATTAAGTATTGTTTCTTTTTATGTTTGTGTGTCATTGTGTTTATAATGACACCGAAATGTAAGTGTGATTTTTGTGCTTTTCGAAATAGGAATGCAAGTGGTTATGTGGATATTGGAATGTTATATCAGTAACTATCAATTAGACAAATTAATCCGTTGATTTTGTTTATTTGCGTCTTATTATGTTTTATAATGATATTGAGTCGTAATTTTTATGCATTAGTAAATAGGAATGCAAGTGTTTATGCGCATATTGGAATGTCAGATTGGTAATTATCAATCAGTCCATATGATGTACGTTAAAACACATGTGGCCGTCGCATCGTGTCTGTGTGTGGCGGTCATTGCGATGTGTGGGGTGTCGTTGACCCTGTGAAATCACGGGTGTTCAATGGTTATATCATTATGTCCAATACGTGGTGGTTGTCGCCTGTTGACCCATCAACTCGACAACTAGCCTCGTCTATTTATTCACAGTTTGCTCCAATTATTGTCCTTGAATTGAAACAATTTGCAAGCCGCAAAACTGGGTTTGGGTAATTGATCACGTAGATATTATTGTCACTTTTGAAATGTTCATCTGGGTCGACCAAGTTGGTGTTCGAGAACAATTTAATGAAGGTGTAAATAATTGTTCTTCGTTGTACCATCGGTTTATATTATTTTCTGTCTGTCTGTCTGTCTAATGAATATTTATTATTTCTTGAGGTGTAAATACTTAGTATATTTCAAATATTCAATTTGTAAGTTTGTTTTAACTGTCAACGTAGCAAACTCCTTGTCGACTACTGTGTCGTTAAGAGTCCGATTGCAAACTGAAAGGACATCTGAATAATTCATTTAGATATCCATGCTGGATCTCACTACTTCGATTTGTGCTCGTAGCGCACGAAACAAGGAAATTTAGTGTATGTACTGTTGAAGTCTAACACTATACTCGTACATTTGTTATCTATTTGACTTATGTCATCACGCTAGATTTCTTACGGGGTACGCGAAAACACCAAGAGTCAAATATCTTTAAACTTACCTACAGACCTTACTTGCTTTGTCTACATTCGTCATTTTCTTCATTATATGTTTAGTAACTAAACATTTTGAAATTATAATACTATGAGCGAAGAAAATGACGATTGCGTTTCTATTAAGATGTTACAAAGGTTCAAATATTATTTACGTCGCGTTAGACTGCAAAATGTACGGGCTGCGCTAATAATTTCAAACCGGACTTATATAGTGGCTTAACGGTCTTTAGACATTCTGACTTCCTTAATATCATCCTGTAGGAGTTGCCAGTTTGCCTTCATGTTCCATAATTAATGGGATATTGCTAGGATGTTCCTATATGGTGCGGCGCAGGATTGTATTAAGCTGATAAGGGGGTTAACATATAACAGCTGAATGTACTTGACTGTGATATTACGATTTTATTACGATATTTACGCGCAAAAACGAGTAACTGCAATATATTTGCAATTTAATTTATAGTATTTAATTTGTAACGTTCTTTATTGACGCGTAGTGTACTTTTTTAAGTGCTTACATGACAATGTCAATATACACGTAAATAGCGTATAAACAAAAATACAAGCATATTTAAGAATTTTTTTACTTGTCAACAATTGTACGATTGAGGCGATTTGACGCGACGCGACGCGATTTGACGTGACGATTGTACGCGTATTTTAATTGAATGTAACGAAGAAGAGATTATACGTTGAAAGTCAGTTTATACATTTATTAAATGCTAGTGAAACTATCTCGTGTACAAAAGCGTCGAGTCCAGCAACAGTACGCCGTGTCGTGATAAGATATACAAATTACAGCCAGCAGCGGTTTGAAATTAACCACGGGAACAACTCAATGGAATAAACCTCTTTATTCACTTATACAAAATCGCTGAGGCTCGCTGTGCAAATGGAGCGAACGCTACATTCCTGATTAATGGTGTTAGATTGGGAATAGCCGCTCTAGTATTTGTCCTGCAGATGGATCTAGAGCTTTGTAATTATACGGTACGATGTGAATTATGCAAACTTATTTTGTCGACTTTGTTTGTTTTGGTACTAAATAGCACTAATAGAGATTTAGAGATTTAGAATCCAGCCTGCGCCTCCAGGCATCCTGGGCTCAGCAAAAGTTTACAAAAATGTCCGTTTTGCAATTAAATATAACTTTCTGTAACGATGAAGAAGAATGTCATACAGAAATCTGTACATCTTAGAGTTTTCCATAACACTCTCCAAGAACTGCGAAGCTTGTACACCCGCGCTTGGCCGAAGTTACAAACTACGATCTTAACCTTTTCAATTCTGATAGGAAAACCGTGTCCTACCGTGGAACTATAAAAGTATTCATTATCATGCATAAGAGTATATGTTCATTTAAAGAAACGATAACTACTTATTACGTAACAAGCATTCTGTACCTGGACCGAAATGATAGTTTTATAATTCCATTGGAATATTGATAGGTGATAGAATTTCCTGACCGGACTGCTGTTAGTGATATATCAGAGCTCGTTTCTATAGCTCTATTATATTATCAAAGGAATCCATCTCGTAAAGGTTTCAGTTTCTTGGGCTTTATATCCAAAATAACTTCAACTGGTATAAGTATTATTAGTGACGTGATTTAAACAGAAAAATTAAAAAAACAATTAGGTACCCAATAATATTATTTATCTAGCGATAAATATATCTTATAATACTACGATAGAAGTTATAAGTAAGTCATAATTTATAGAAGCTATTGATAATATTAACCAGATCAAAAATACCAATAGAAGCATAAACGATAAAAACTACTTCTAACTTTAATAGCACGAATATGTTTATTCATATGAAATAGAGCAGAGTTCTGTGAAAATAGTACGACCAGTGCGTTTACGATAAATGGCGCGAGATTGGCACTTGTTACACGGCGGAAGCTATGGGGATAAATGTAACTTATGACGTGTGTGCGATGAAGGTGTAACCAAAAAAGATGGGATTTTTATATTATATTTTTGTTTAAATGATAGTGAAATTTTCAATTACATTTGCTATTAATATTATCAATAGTAGCAACAAAAAATGAATATTTATTCAGAACTTTTATTGCTTTGGTGAGATTTTATTTTTAATATCACCTGTAATTTATCGCAGGTAAGTTTTAGCTAGATTCATATCTTTTTTGAACAATTATAATTTAGTTGTTTATTTTTGGTTCAACCATTGTGATCTCAAGATTTACTGGAACACAAACATGTATTCCAAGTTGCATGTAAGTCTGACTATTTACCTGAAATGGATAAATAAAAACACAATCAAAATCATTGACAATAATAATAAAAGAGCATTAAGTTTTTAATTTAATTTATTTTAATTCTTTGTTTAGTTAGTTGTGGATATATTATATGGGGGTAAAATAAGTTTAAGGCTGAGCTGTGCCGTGTGATCAAAGGAGTAAATGTCTCTACATAAAATAACTGTCCACGAAGAAATAGAGCAGGCGGGCGAATTCCTGATTAATAGCATTAGATTGGGTGTAGACCCGTTTCTGGACTTCTCTCCGTACTTACGAAGCGTGTGGTTACACAGTAATGATCTACTTACAATGTCAGCTTTTTTATATTAACGGGTCGACCCTGGTACGAATTTTTGTGATCTTTTCGTTTAACTATAAATCCTGCTTCTGTTAATAATTCAGACTTTATGACAATAATTATGTACATTATATATACCGGGCTTAACCTACGTATTTTTTGGAATTGGCTGATTACTTTTAGACCTATATTGAGTTCTTATTCATGAGCTCCGGCCGATTGCAGCGAGGTCACGGCGGAGAGTGACCTTTATGATGATTTCTGATATACGTTGGATCTAATATTTCGAATTTTGAATTCACCTTTATTCAGTGTAGTCTCATATCCCATGTTTAATAATCTGTGTCAAATATAAGTATGTAGGTATATATAATAATGATTTTGGTGATTGTTTTTTATATTTTCAGTTTGGCTATTATTGGCAGGACTTAGTGCTATAAATTTTCTGCTAATTATTCTGTTAATTAAATATACTAAACATTCCCATATCTATGTGCATAGATACTGCAAGCTTTACTAAATGAATATGTAGTTTATTAATGCATTATAGATATAATAAAAATAATTATAAGAAATATTTCAATTCAGCTACAATCTCTGCTCTGTCATTACTACTCTACTAATAACTACAATTGCTACCCTTAGTAGTATATTTAAGATATGTAAGCACATATGACTCCAAAACTTAACTCTCTAAAATACTATCGTTAAAACGAAAAAAAATATTGAGTATTTTGCAAACTTTCCAAAGCAAGTTCGCAATTATGACTTATAAAACACTTCTCTAGACCCTAACCCATAACTTAAACTCATACAAATCGTTATACTACTGGCCCTTTATGGCTTTTTCACTTACTTATACCTATTATACAACAACACGGTGTTATTAGAAAGTTTTTGCACAGTGAAACCCAATACCGTGAGTCGTCTACGACTAAATAGTGTAGTGAGTTTACGGCGCATACTTGCGGTTGGACTTTTACCCAAACCGCGGAAAAGGGGACGCGCGTCACTAGCTTTAGCCACTTGCGCCTGATATGCGGTCGCCGGCGTCTGCTGCGGTGACTGCATGACTGCATGTTGCTACTATTATTTTCGTACATCGAGTTATTGACTCTCGGCGGCTTTTTTATTGCATTATATGCTAATAAGATATATTGTTTGGACTTACAATAATAAGTAGTTATTTCTATGGATAATAGTTAAATAGACAATGGTTCAATTAACATCTTGATAAAATGAACGTGGGTTCTTAATTTTTTTAAATATAGTTGAAACAGTTTTTAAATATCATGAAGAAAATCAGACAACTACAGATCTTTTATACCTAAGAATTAACTTTAAACGCTTCGTATGTCAGAGGCGTTGCGAACAAAGAAACCTACGGCGATTTGTTTTAATCCCACAATTAAATTACATGCTTACCATCTGGCTATCGTTCGTTAAAAAAAATGTATATAAAACTCTTGAAAGGAAACATGGAAAAGGACCTATACTTAGTACTTCAAACACTTTTTTGTTATTTTGCTTGTACGTTAAGTAAAACAAAGGTAAGACAGAAGAAATAAGAATATTTACAACCGCGTTTCGACTCGGTAATTAGGACGTAGTTTGTCTACTTAGAGTACAAAACAATGAATGTTACTTTACTGTTTAACGCGTTGTTGGGAACACAAAAAGGTACATAAATGTACCTATTGGTTCTAGTGGTCAACTTTTGAAGTGCCGACCGCAGGCAGAACGTCTAAAATATTCATTACACCACACAATATTTCTCCTACTCTATCTTATATAATATTTTTTTCGAGAGGTAGAGTAGTTATTAGTATCTGTAGTCATGAAAAACCTTTTATCAATCACTTATCATAAACAATGAACGAACGCGTCCAACAGACGAATGATGGAACAAAGTCTCACGTAGATCAACTCGATAGCTATAATAAACTTCGTTTGATAATTTCCAGAACAACGAAAAATCTTTTCTAATAGGTCAGTGTATCGGCGCGTTTGAGGGCAAAGGTTGGTGCCCTTTGCGCTGCTAACGAGTGATAATTGGAGACTAACTTACAGCACTCATGTTTCTAATTCGACTGCTGTTTGTGTAAACATTTAGGTGCAATCATTGCGACGTCCCAGTGGCTATTGTTAGAATATACACACAATATTAAATCCCCCTTTTGTTGATTGTCAAGAACATAACTCGTAACGAAGTGTTTATGGGATAAAAACTCGCAGATGTCCCGTCTCGTCTCCGTGTAGTGCCTCTGCTCGTACATTGAAAATCTGTTTGCAAGTACGTGTGAAATATCGTAAAGAATAAAAATCAGCGGATGTTTTCTTACGACTTTCTTTAGTTCAATTCACTCGCATGGACTACCGTAATATACGAGTAGTAAGGAAAAACATTTTGGTTTTTCATTTCAAATGGTTATTAAATAGTCAATGCGATTTATGTTTCTCTGTTTAAACTATGCACCCACCGAAATAAAATTTTTCGAACAATTTAAACCCAGTCGGAAACTCTAAGAAATTTAAATATACACAATGAAAACGACATGAATTTATTTATCAAACAGTTGATATTTTCACTAGGTATAAACTTAAACGTCATAGGTCCTTAATCGTTACGTACTTTGGATATTTTAATTCGGTAACAAGTACGTGTGGACTCAAGGAGTTCAATGAATGCCTTATGAAGATACGGCACTCGGCTGTCAGTCCTTACATCGTAAGTGTACTTGAATTTAATTAGAACAACAAGTTAGTACTAACGTGGCCGTGGCCTGTACAAGGACAACTTTCTCCTTAATTACATCTATTTAAAAGTCCAACTCATTAGTCCCGGTAAATTTGATGTATGTTTATACTATTGCTTAAGTCATTCCCAAATTATAAATCTGAATGTGTTCGGGTTCGATTTTCAATGCTTCATTGGTAAAATTTTATGACGTTCGTAACAAATTATGTGTACATATTAATAGACGTTTAACGAAAACACACGGGTTTGTGAAATGTAATGTTTATCAGTACTTAACTGTATAATATAATGATATGTATCAACGTACTTAATGAACGAATGATTTATAACTGATCAAATATTGTTTTACTTTTGAGTCGTAGTCATGCAGATGTAACATAATTGAGTTTAAGATATTTAAACGGTTTTATCGATGACAATGAAATTGTGGTTCGCATAATGACAATGTTACTAGTATATCGAAGTTAAGTCGATAACTTCTACATTAAAAATATCTTGAAACGAGTGTGCGAATTGAAAAAAATACTCGTAATTATCCTATATACATTGAAACATTAAATTACATACGGGTAAAATTATTGTAAAAGGTACACGAAACTTTTATCGAAATATATACTTTGTGTAAGGATTAAATTAATTTAAAACTAGCGTAATGCTCGTAAAAGTTTATCAGCTTAGTTTATGTTATGAGGTGATAGAAGTATTTGGGTGTGGGTAACAATGGTCGGACCACCGCGGGCGACGGTGAAAGGACCGGTATCATAAGGATCGCGATTCAGATATACTCAACGGAGAATTGATGGAATGTGGACTAAATGGACTCAGAATGGGTGATCTGTTTTTGACTTCCGCTTTTAATATTATGATAGTGTTTTTAATTCTTTTCAATTATGATCCCTTAATCATTTCAAACACCGTACAACTAATTTTCAAGACTTTAACGCTTTAAAAATTAAAATTAATTTTCAATTTTAATCTTATCGGTTTCAATATTAAGAGCATTTATTCAGACTAATAAAGGTACTCGTACAAGGCCATAAAAACCATTAGACTTTCACTGCAATTGATAAAGTTTATCTAATAACAATACGTTTGATCGCTGGTTACAATCTAACCTGTATGTTAACACAAATTGCAAATGAAGCAGGTCATTTTTGTAAGACCTGACGCTCGGTTCTCTCTGCCAATCTCGTAAAGGACCTAGCATGATGATATAATAATAAAAGATACGCTACAGGGCTGATAGCTTCTGGGTGTTCGGCGTGGTAATAATTCTTGATTGCCATCGACATTTATATTCTCCATCAATTGAATGACGAATGAGATTTTTACGCATCGATTCTTAGTAATTATTCGCATAGATATCTTATCATGAGATCGATACCCTCTTATATTTGTATCAATCGGCTCTCCATTGAAAATAATTTAGGAATTTTACTACTTCAGTGCGTGCTCAGTTTTTATATGTTTGTTTTGCTGTATAATTTATGCAATCTCTTTATATCTCTCATTTGTCTTACCGTAATTTTTTGCATTACCATGACACCAGCTCACGTTATTGGGCAGGCAGAGTGCACTAAAATAGTCAAGAATGACTATTTTAGTTACGTTTATTGTTTAGTAAGATCACCAGGTAGGTCACCAGTAGTAAATACTTTTATAATTCATTTGCTTAATACGTGGAATAGATTTTTTATGTTACAAAGGTCACGTATGTAATATCCGAAGAAGCAGGCATAGGAGTGTAGAACACTGCCATGTTTCAACAGTTACATTTACGTTTCAATTTGGAATGTGCCTGCCTGAATATGCGTGCCTATAGCTATGCAATGATCATAAATCCAGACTCCGAGTCACTACAAAAAATTCAAGAGAGAAAATTCCAATAGTATTCGACCAAGGGATCGAACCCAGGACATCACGCGATGTAGTCGCCCTTGGAACTACCCGACCAACGAGGCAGTACATGCAACTATTAATTTATTTATAACTGTATAGAAGTATGCTGTAATAAATTTATAATTTACATGTTTAACGAGCTTTTGCCTCCGTAAATTTCTTGTAGCCAACAAAAGCTTGGGCTGAGCTTTTGTTTGTTGAGTGAGATAAATGCGAACAGTTTTCCAGACACGGCATTCGGTATTAGCATCTTAAGAATCTTATTTATGTTTATTTGTTCGTCTTCGCACATCCGAACAGCGGAACACAGACATCTTACTCGGACACTAATCTATGTATGACATGACTTGTGATAAATATTTTGCAGTGTATCTTTTACAATGTATTATTTTAAATGTTTGGCTGTCAGTGGCCTTTGCCTATCTTGTAAAGCACCTAACATGATGATAAAAAATAACTTTTTATTTAGTTATTAATTCATTTTATTCGTTTATTCCATCAGCAGTTGGATAAAATATAAATGATTGTACTAGTAATATCTTTCATAAAGATTATTTCGATATAAAGAGTGTGGTTTTTGTAATTGTTAGAGTTAAGGTAATTTACGGATAGACAAGGCAATCACTTACTAACATTGTAACATAAAAAGATAAAACTTTTTTACATATACAGCGTAAATAGTATTATAAGAATTTCGTATGCCGCACAAACAACTGCTAAACTTCGCAATAAATTACATTCATAAGCCTATAAAATTCATTATTTCTACGATGGAATAAATGGCAGGAATTTTATTCGCGTTCATCATCAACAATAGCGTAAGGGGCCGATTAATTTGTCAAGCGATATTTTCCTGACAGGATTCATTGAGTGGTATTAAACTGTAATACCGATTTCCTCTGAAGCCGGCGACCAGTCGGTAAAAGCACCTTGGCTACGCGGACGCCTGTGCAAGTGAGTGCCCTTTGATGTTTCGGATCCACATGAGTAATGCACTGTGCCACACAAGTTGATAAGCGCATGTAGTTCGGCGCGTGTACGAAGTTTTTCAGTTGCGTGCGTTTCGTGATACCGCGGGTAAGATTGGCACTGTTCACTTTTTTTTAATTATTATAGATATTTTTTTTGGTTACTGTGTTTGTGTTTTTGATATAATTATATGTATGTTAGTGGTAATTTGCACGTTAATAACATTATCTTTCTTTTTTTATAATTAATATAATTGATTTTTGTTTTGCTTATAATGTTTGTTGTATTTGTAGTTTTAGAGATTGATTATTGGAATAATATTCGTTAATATTTAGCAAATGTGCTGCCTGTCTCGTTAATATTTAATCAATGCTATCAATTATAATAATATCTAATATTCAATCAATGTTATGTATCCCCGGCTATAAAGTAGCATTTATAAGCGATATAGTAATGTGTAAATTTCAAAATTACGGCTATTTTTAAGCCTAATTGTAAAATTCAATATTACACACGTGGTGTATTTAAAATTGTTATTATTATAATTATTGTTTAATTTAGTATTATCAAAATTGCCATTTAGAAATTTTTTATTAATTAGTTACTAAGCCGTCGATGTATTCACATCTCGATCGCCCAATAAGGCTCGACCATTTACTCTATTCCAGACCTATCTGGCTGAAGTGGAGGTACGTCATTAATATGCTTCTAGCAACGCGGGCGAAAGGAGACGAGTTATTTCTTTTTATTATGACATAAAAGCATGTCACGTGTAATTTGGCAATGTCCCCGTGTCTCGTGTCTACGTGTCAAAGCGTCGGTCGGTATTTTCAACTCTATTTAATATAATTATAAAATTTTATACACTATACTAAATATACTAAATTATAAAGACTACTTTTTAATACTATGTAGTATGTTATGTACATCTTTAATTTAGGTACACAAAATTATAGAAATGAGAATTATGTAAAATACGATTTTATGTATTTTTTGTTACAATAATTCTGTGTAACAAGTTTTTAAAAAAATATATTTCTTTGATTTTATACATCACGTGCCCTATTTTCATGGTAACGAAACCTCTAAGTAGTAGTGGCCCAGTTTGGTCCATTAACAGCGGAAATCAAATAGGAATGATCAATTCGCTTAGTTTTACGAGGAGTCAATTGTAAAACGCAGATTCACAAATTTAAAAACAAAATTTACGATTCGTTAGTGTTTGTAGGCGAGATCACAGGGTTCAGTACTCGTAAAGTAACAGAATTCTCGATGCTCTCGTGGTGTATATATTTACTTATACTTGAGATTCATTTGTTCTTATTAAATAACTAGGGAATATTAGTTAGTTTAGTGAAGGTAGAACAATGGTATGATAAATGTATCATACCACTGTTGGAATATGGGTCTCCTGTCACAATGAAAGGGTTAAGGCCATAGTTTGCCACGCTGGCCAAGTGGGGTTGGCAGGTTGACGTACTTCATGCGACCGCATGAGCAACCGTTCATAGTAAAATATTATACTTCATATTTGATGCGTTCTAACTTTCTCTTCGGAAGTCGCGGGTATTTTGAGTTGACCGCAGAATTATTCTTATAATATAATTATATAGAAAATATAATGGATTAATATAGTGAGCGATATTATCAAGCGTTATTTCTATTATCATCATCATCATCATCGTTATTATCGTGCCACTATTGGACATGGGCCTCTTCTCAGAAATTTTCACCATTACCAAAGGTTGATTGGCAGACAATGCCTCTAGGCATTAAACCTTTCGTACAAACAACCTAGATTTTTGGTATTACAATAAAGAATAATCAGATAAATGAGGAATGTTAATGCCATAGCAGGCCACGCTGGTCATATGCAGGTTCTGTGGAATATATTACGTGTAAACATATATATGTATATGTACATATTCCAGCTAGGTGGAGCGACGATAAACGCAGTGGCTCGCAGAGGTTGGATTCGGAGAGCTGAAGATCGAGCTCAATGGAGTGCTATTGGAGAGGCCTATGCCCAGCAGTGGACGGGTGTAGGCTGATGATGATGAAACATATACATATGTATGTTTTAATAAATTACAAAAAATCTTAACATGTGTTATCCAAAGACTATCATAACAGATTTCAAATAACTATTCCTCAGTTAGCCTAAACTACGTTGTCACTCTATGAATCACTTAAATAAATGGCTGTATGTTCAACATTCCTCGCCCCCATATGAAAATAGACCAATGAATCAACAGTCTTTACGCTACTAGTGATACAATGATACTGTGGAGCACTATAAATCAATTCAACAATTCGAATAATTAGAAATGACAACATACAAGCCTTACAGACATGTTAATTTACTAGCGAAATCCATTTAAGTAATTGAACATTAAATTTGTACGTGTTATATTTTTCGGTATCAAAACACTATGATAGGAATATTTGTCTCAGATATCTTGTGAGTTGAAGCGAGAATGGTATAATGTTTTTTTTTGAAGAAACTTCTTTAAATCGTTCACCCAGTTACAAATTTCACCCAAATACCGGTGGTATTTTAAGTAATTTAGGTAATAAGTACCTATTCTGTTACTAATACCTGCATAAATTGTGTACCGGCTTAATTTGCGAATATTTTTTTGGAGCGGTTCAGCTAGTTTAGGATTTAACCGGGGATCTTCATGAGTTACCTACTGTTGATTGCAACGAGGTCGCCCGAATTTAATCCGTACATAATTTAATAATACTTACGAAAGATGTGATACTTTAGCAGTGGAACCTAAAATATTTTAAAAATGTTTTCTTAATAAGTAACAACTTATATACTTTATTTCATATTAAGTGGAATTTAATCCTCAAGATTCTTGATATAAACTTCAAAGAAAACTAGTCAATAATTTAAAATCAAATCTTGTACATCTTTCTCGCGTTACGTGTACGGCGTGTTAGAAGATATACATTTAATGTTTCATTCAGTGCCACGACAATACACTTAGAATTATTGTTATACCATCATGCCAGGTCCCTTATGGGGTAGATACAGCGCACTGAATGCTACATATCTCAATCCTTAAAGACCTGACGTATTTTTACATTCATCACTTTCGTATACAAGCTGGTCTATTTAAGAGATTCTTGACTCCTCCATCAGCTGCAATTGGTTAAAATATTGGCCAGTCCTCAGGTGTTTTAAATGTCCATAGGTGGTGACCACTGATCATTAGGTGGCCCGTCTGCGAGTTTGTCCGGTTATATATAAAAAAGACAGTATCTGGCAATCTACTCGTCACAAGCTCTGTACTCTATGCTCTACTCTAATTTTTATGCCCTACTCTGCGCTCCATGGTCTACTCTAAGCTCTATACTCTATGCTCCATATATAGCTAACGTCACAAGCTCTACAATCAAAGGGCCGATAACAGCAGAGCGGTTTAGCACAGTGACACAGAACACGACCATGTCGTAATGGTTTGGTAACAGCCGTGAGTGTTTGCCGTCGCTGTTGACTCGCGCAAGAGATAATGTAACGTACACGATCTTCACAAGCTTGACAACACTTTAAAAGGTGAAATGCTAATAAATAATTTCAAATTTAATAGATGTACCCCGTAAGGGACTGGGCTTGATGATATACGAGTATTAATAATGATTTTGATTTGTTTTTACATAGTTTATTACGTTCTCGTATTTAAAATATATTAATAAACTAGAATCAGTTTCACTGTTAATGAACAAATACTTGCCACTGTACTGTCTGAATAAACATATCTTTACATATTTGATTGCCAATTTGTTTGTAGTATGTTTCAGATCATCTCTGAAATGTCCTCTTTCTGCGATTCAAAGTATCATCAAATCCGGCTCAATCAAGATACGACAGACAAACAGACAACATTTTAGTATGAATAATAGTTACATATAGTCTTTTTGTTTAGATGTGTGTTTAGGTAACTCTAAGTCAGTGTTTAGGGAACGCGTTCTATGAAAACGTATGCTCGCCCACAAACATTGTGTTGATTCACGCTCAGTACACGGTACACAATATTAACAATGTGTACGGACACAACAGATCTGTACACTTTCGGACACATCTTGGTAGCACTTGTCGTTTATGTGTTTGTAATTGTATCATTTATATCGTTACACTAGACTTCTTACGGTGTAGGCACATGTAAGCTACGAGTATATGTACCGAACATTTTTGTAGACCGGACGTTTATCACTCTCATACTACTCTTTTGATTAGTATATTTTTTGTGATTGTACATGTAATCGTATAATTGAATGTAGTAATAAAATAAAGTAAGATATCTTGGGACATCTCTACGTGCGGACATTAGATTCCGAAGTATACAAAACCTGTGTTATGAGTATGATGTCTAGGAGGCTGATAAACTAAAATACATTCCATATAGATTGTTTTTTTTCAAAATTTTTAACTCCTTCACTATTCGGGTACGTTAACAGTCTTTTAAATGTTAATGCAGTTGATTAATAATCGAACTGCCAACAATATTCGTTTTTAAAATTCAGAACACTTTCAACATATTAGTTTGTAAATAAGTATCCCTATATTGTCTGCAACGACAGAGATATTTTGGCACTCACTGCACTCTGCCTAACTCGTAAGGGACCTAGCATGAGTATATGTATGCATTATGTAACTTTCTTTTTTCTAATCCTAATTCAATTTCCATGAGGCGTTCATGTTCCTATATTTCTCGTGAGATACAAGCTCTTATCTCATGGCTTCCTTCTCGTGAAGTGGCTAAACAAAACATTTCGATGTTGTCGAGGGGGAATTTATTCATTACCACCATGATTTATACAATTCACAGGTGCGAGTCATGGGGTTAAATGGTGATAAAATTCAAGTGTATTTCTGCTAGACGTAATGAAGCAAAGGCTTATTCTAACTGCCGGGTGTACTCATATATAGGTTTTCATGCAAATATTAATAAATAACGGGTTTTGTTGTACTTGTTGTTGAAGTAATAATAATAAGGTTCTAAGGTTACAGTAAAATACAGTATGAAGTTTGACATGTAGTTACTAGAGGTCAGGTTGTGTTAGTTTAGGTTAGGTTAATTAGGGCTAGGTTAGGCTACGTTCGTTATGTTATTGTATAGAATCCAATACTCGGTGTCAAATTTTACATTGTTCACTACGATATGTTAGTGCTATGAATCAATGTGAACGCGTACATTTAAAATATGTTTTCTTGTTTCAGAATAAGACAAACCAGCGAATAGGATCGCAGGAACTGTTCGACGTGTCAATAGGACGCTGATAATGGCGTCGATCAAGAACGGCGTAACATGATAGTGTGTTGTGTTTCGCGTGAATTGTTGTTGAACAGTTTAAAATGAACAGTCATAAATTAATAACTGGGTGTGCGACAAGGGTACAGTGACGGAAATGGAAAAACGGCAGCTCGGTCTATGGACGAGAAAGTCCTTTTGGTAAGTTACTACTAGTGTTTATTATACTAGTACTACACTATAGTATAGGTACTATTGTAGTACTATGCTAATACTGTAACACAGTAGTACTGTATTATACTAGTGTTATATTTGTTTAATAAATATAGTCGTGATTTAAAAAAAGGCGGTGTTAGTTTATTTTACATTAAATGTTTCGTGAGTGTTTATAAATGTACCGGCTTAACTCACGTACGTTTTTCGGGGTAGCCCGACTAATTTCGGACCTGTACGAGGTCCTTCCTTATGAGCTCCCGGCGCTTGCAGCGAGGTCGCGGCGGAATATCCGCACAAAAACGCATGTGAGTTAAGCCGGTACATTTATAATCATAATAGTTTACTGCTTATAGCACTGCTGTATAAAGCTCAGTTACGTTATTCCGCTGAGCCTCCTAAAAAAGGAAAAAAAAGAAAGAAAAAAAGAGATTCACAATAAGAATATTGTATTAGATGAGCATATCTATAAAGTTTTCTAAAGAGCATAGCGGTTGCTAACCAGCACCACAGCAGCGTGGCAGACAATGGCCTCAAATCTTCCTGTTTCCTTTCCTGTCTAACACAGCCCTAATCACGTAATGACTGAATCTACAATCCCACGTAAATTTGTTCGAGTTCAAGGCGCATTCAGTAAACAATAATATTCGTGCGTCATACAGCGGGCGGCACAGGAATGTTTATTCATAACAAGCGCACCACGTTGCAACGGTACACCTTTTTTCACGACCACTCGATATCTCCTTCGAGAGCAAAAGTAAATAAAAATTACACGCTCCATTGAGAAGCGCACGTGCTGCGCGATGGTGATATGAAAGGATGTGTCAGGTCCGAGTCGGAAAGCTGCATTGATATTTTTAAACTTATTGCATATTAGTTTAGTTTTAAAATTATTATTATAATTTTTTTTTTATTGTGAAATTATTACTATTATCATTTTATCACGCCATGTCCCTTATGAGGTAGGCAGAGAGCGCCGATTACCAAATTTAATCTTACAGACCTGTTATGGTTCTTTTACATATATATCTCTTTTTACACTAGCTGTGAAATCTATAATTTGATATACTGTGGCATACTTTTGTTTTATACACAGAATTAATGTGTATATATATATAAATAAAACTATTACTATTATTATGCACGCCAGGTTTCTTATAGGTCAGGCAGTGAGCACATAACGCCAAATATCTCTATTGTTATATACCTGACTTGTATGCTCACTAACCAATTTTATCACTCGAGTGAACAAAACTAATTACTTATATTGCATGGTATATAATACATATATTGTATATAATATATTGTTATTTAATACCGAATAATTGTTCATTAAAATGTTTGTCGTGTTTTAATCAAAATACCGCGTATGTATACGGAACCCTAGCGAAATGGGGTCAAGAGCGACTCCCTCACCCCAACAATGTCCTGAGTGCATGTGAACTTTTTATAACCAGTATCCGTATTAACAACCGGTTATTTTTAAACTTTACGTACGCGGCCGCTGAGCAGTCCTCATTGCTGAATTAAAGTCGTTGCTACAAAATTATTCCAAATATGTATGATTATCATCATCAGCATCATCATCAGCCTATTCCCATCCACTGCTGGACATAGGCTTTTCCAATGGAACGCCAAATAATAAAATAAAATGTATGATGAAATAGATAGAAAATAAAATTATGTTAAAAAGCACTTGGGCAGTATAGCAGGCTATGGCTTTTAGTGAAAGTATCCGAAAAAGTCGGTGTATTTAAGACCGAAAAAATCGGTATATTTCAGACCTTTTTAGTCGATGAATATAAAAATTATAAGTACGATTCAAAATCGTCTAATATTTTAAAACATTATTTAATATAGAAGTTTTGTAACATTCCTCGAAGATTTAGTCCATGTTTGATATTATACACCCATGTTTTTCGTATTTGTATGCAAGATTTAAGCGAGCTACACATTGGGGATGGCTGGACAAGTTGCGCGTCACTATAATATAAAGTAACCTAAGGTTTCGTCGACCGCAGGATTAACATTTGAATTCAATAATTCTTTTTTTTTACAGAATAGGGGCAAACGAGCAAATATTTGAATATACAATGTATATTAATCAAGAAATATGTGTAGATATATATTTGGCACTTGCAATTAGTGCTTTCTGCCTACCCCGTAATGGACTTGGCTTCCTGGCCTAATAATTTTAAGTTCAGTGGTAATTTCGACAACACCGACCTAGCAACCATCATTCTATTAAAATACTAATACAGCCATTTTGTTGTTGAAACCTAATATTTGAATAGTCTCATTAAAAGTTCTTAAATGCATGATAATGAGAATTGAATCGTAAAATGTTGTTACATACTAACCTTAAAAACCCCTCTACCTACCCTGTAAGGAACCTGGCGTAAAGATATATGTATATGTATGTATTACATATCACAAGATACGTTATATACGCTCTAACATTATGTAGGCGAATTGAACGAAATATTTTCAATATTGTATAAAGGTACCGTTAATAATTAACCTTTGACTCTTAGCAAAGCAATCAGCAGAGTATAAAACTCATAAATATCATTGATGATATTTGTTAAGAATTTTTATTGTGGATGCGAATGTATGGATGTACGTGGCGAGGCCTGGTCACGCTGGTCTATCTTGAAAGATTAGGCCAGATACTATCTGAGACCAGCGTGGGTTTTTAAAGAGGATTATTAACTTAGAAGAGGCATGTACGGTCTCTCAGGGTAAAGATCTTTGGCACTCTTTGTTCCTTACCTGGTTCTGAAACCTGGGATATTGTCTGACTGTGGATTGGCTGATTATATATTACACTAGCTGTGCCCGCGACATCGTTCGCGTGGGCTCATTGCATTTTATAGGTCTTAATTTTTTTCTACGGAACCCTAAAATTCAACGCTAGTCAATTATCCATGTTACTATTATGTATGCCTTTCTTTTTTTTCTGTTTATTGTACTTCAAATGATGTTTGTATGTGTGTTGCAGTGTCTGCGAATAAGATCTTATTTTTTTCTTTGTTCCTTTATTTCTAAAACTTTAAGATAAACACTGCCTAAGTCACTCTTCTTAACATCAGGTATCTATCAGTGACAGTCCAGTCGAAATCGATTCAGACAAAAGTTCATCGATTCAGACAAAAAAAAATTAAAATTGCGCTTTTGTTATATGTATCGTATTTAGGTACTTTGAACGACGCTCATTAAAAAGCTATTGTTTTGATATTACAAACAGACACTTCAATTTTAATTTATATGTATTGATAAACAGATAATAAATAATACTTTTATTATTATCACATGTACACAGTAACGACAATTAAACGTATCGAAATAACAAGTAAATGAGACATACAAAACGGTATTTCCCGCCGTTTCTATAATAACTGTTCGCTGCAGCGCTAAATTGTCGCTATTCATATCTCGTATGCAGTAATTGAGATAACTGTTTAGCGGCCTATCTGTTAGTGCTGCCTTGAAGTTGACACGTCGTTAAGGACCTAGCGGGTCTCTATCATTCGTATTCCAGGGAATATAAGTTATATTTCTCGTTTTTATCAAGACACAATAATTGTTTTGATGTGTTGTGTTTGAAACTAAGAAGTATTGGTCATATTATATTATTTTAGGAACATAGTGAATTTTTACGTTGTGTTATACGTTGCTGAGATTTTTTTTTATGTGTTGATTTCAAAACTAGATACGAGTACTTCAAGCTTCAAATAACATTTTTAACTACAAAGAAAAATCGTTAAACATTTGATATTTAACTCTTATTTTTTCCTATTGTATTTAAGCAATTTTAAA
Organism: Elbella merops; assembly: GCA_018244855.1. Classification (NCBI taxonomy): domain Eukaryota; kingdom Metazoa; phylum Arthropoda; class Insecta; order Lepidoptera; family Hesperiidae; genus Elbella; species Elbella merops. The sequence continues at coordinate 21,177 of DWMG01000186.1, forward strand.
TATAGGCCCGTGTTTCAGCAATAGGGTGGTATAAAAAAGAGAGGGCGAGAAAAAATATTTGAGGTTATAAATAATTTTTGTTACACAGACAGACGATGTGCTGACCAAATATGACAGATATTCAGAAGACCACTATAATATTTTGTATATTTCAGAACAGGACGGACTGGGGAACACAGTTATAGCCATGACTTTATAGGGCCTTTATAGACCCTATAAAGCCAAAAGGCAAAAAACAACATATGTCCATTTGAAACCAACTATGAGTTCAGTTGCTCTTGTGGAGATGTCTTGAGATATATTGTCCCTATTTAAAATGTGAAGGCCTACAAGGAATACACTCCATGTACACCAAGCTGGTTTCGTAATGCAAATTTTCCAATGGTATAATGATACGAGACGCCAATTAACGCGCGTGGAGTGTTATCGACTTGATAACAACCAATATAGCCTTTTGATAAGCGACTGCATACATTGTTAAAGTCGAGTTTTATTCACGATGGTTCTGTGTTCTTTAAGGAGAACCTAACCGCTTCTAAATGAAGATGACGGACTTTATAACTAGTGGCATACTGGTTTGGATTGAAGGTTACATAATATAAGATAATAATTATTATATAATAATTGTCTGAGACGTCTCCATACACGGCTATCTGATCCCAAACTAAGCATCGAGAGAGCTTGTGGTATGGTAACCAGACGGCTAATAAACTACATTTGTACATATAAATATATACTTGTGATTTTTTTATACATTCAGACACAGAACACAAACTTGTGCTCATCACTCAAATATTTATTCTGGGTGGGAATCGAACTCACGACCACCAGTGCGGCAATCCAGTTCAGTAACCACTGTACTAACGGGCCAGTCAAATGTATGGCATGAATATGTATATAAATGACTATAACGACTACAGTTTACGATGAATTAAGGCAGTAGTCATGTGGTAGTAGCTAGCAAGAACTGGTAGTAAGTAATAAGTAAATTAGGTAAACAAAAGTGGTAGACCCTAATGTTCCGTAAAGCACATAGTTGAAGGCGGTAGAAACCCCGTTTCGGCCCCATTGTGTAGGTAGATTTAAAAGATATGAGTAACTAGTAACGAAGTTGTAACAGATCTTAGAAAGACTTTTGGTTATAATCAAAACGTTCGAAATTCAAAAATAATCTTAATTAATAAAGTAATGTTAAATTTAATTGAATAAAATTATATATACACTGGATTTAATTGAATAAAATTATAAATTGGAAAACAGTAGCATACATGAGGTTACGATAAATATTTAGAGTCCGATCCTGCTTGTAATTCCAGCTTCGTATTCTGCCATAGTCGTGTGTCACATTTCCTAGCATTAGCCCTATTTCATTGTTATCACCCCTACCATTACAACACTGGGACGCCAGCTCGGCGTGTGTAGTACATAAATCCAATTACACTACTGACATGTTTATTTAAGTTCCGTGCAAGGGATTCCGAATTGGACGAAATTGTTTTCGCTTATGTCTACTTTTATAGCTTATATATAATATCACGTCTGTCATTCTCGCAAGGGTTAAGCAGAGGGGTGTAATAATTCCACTTTTCATGCATTGTATGCTCTATGTTCTGATGCATCAATACGTTTCATCAGGCTATATATCTTATGATATATACGCGGCTATTATATATGATAAAAGTTACATTTTCGTAAATGTTTCCTCACGATGTTTTCTTGTAGGTTTTTCAGCAAATAACACAATCTTAAAACACACGCTTTTTCTGCAAAGTTGCGCGGCAGGATCTGAACCCAGGACCTTCAAAATCATTGCTTCTGATTAACTGAAAGAGTACGCACTTTTACGTACAACACTTGTACGTTCAATGCGATTGAAGTTTGAGAATTAAAAATTGTTTTAGCATGGGAACATGTTGAATGTGTGCGTTATAAAGATAAGTCGCGTTGCGTTTGAGCGTTGGAGGGCGATGTTTAACATAAAAATAACGGCGAACGGCACTCAATAAAGCACTTAAGACGTTCATTAGAGCACGGGCGATCAACGGCTGATCGTTTTAATGTGGAGTGGATCGGCTGCTGGCATGTCGACGTATCGTTACCGCTTCGACGTTTAATGGAGTTGTCGGATTGCTCAACCCAGTGAGAACTGCATGGGCGTGGTAGGGCTGGTCAATTTTTTTCTTATTTTGTTTCCAACCCTTTTATAGTATTCTGGGTCTCCTCAGTATGAGGGGTTAAGGCGGTACTGTATCGCGCTGGTCAGTTGCGGGTTGGCAGACTTAAAACGTCTTAGAGAACATTTTCCTTTCTCACACAAATCGCCAAAGAATTGTCGCTGATATAGAACTGTTGTTTATGGATGATGTATAGGGTTGTTTAGGCAATTTGTTTTGTTTTGTAACTCGATTGTTATGTAAGTAAGCAATCGGAATTTATAGTCTTTTTTCTCTCCAGTTCTTTCGTTTATTACCGATGTGATATATATTT
>DWMG01000187.1:0-23640 GCA_018244855.1 Elbella merops
CACTATGGAATAGGTGGTGAGCCTATTGCCATGCATCGGGCACATATCCAGACTCCGAACCACTACTAGAAAATCTAGGTTAGAAAATTTTCGTAGTCGTCGACCCGGGAATCGAACCCGGGATCTCCCGATCGGCAGTCGCGCTTGCAACCAACGCGACCAACGAGGCAGTCAAATCAAATAGTTATAAAATTAAATATTGCATAAATGTATTTAATTTGGAATAGGATTATAACAAATACAGAATTCATAGTATTAAATAGAAAGTCACGAATAACTCCATAAAACCATTATGACAACAGCCGGCCAAGCTGAAACTCATTGGTTGCGCATTACACAACTATGGAATTAGATATACACCTCAAAAGAATCGTATTGCGTTCGAAATTCAAAAACGTGTTTGTTCTGTGACAGTTGCGTTGATCGCGGGGGCGTGCTATTTGTTCGCTGTTCAAAATAGTCGTTTGATTAACTCTCTTTCATGTCGGTGTTCGTTGGTACGATTGTGCGACGGATTTTGTTTAATTTGATCCTTTGTTTGAACGTCGCTTGTGTGGAAAGGCTTATGGGGTGCGCTCAATGGAAATGGATATGGTGATTCGTTATCTGTAAAGGGTTATCTGCGTTGTCAGTTGCAGATAGCAACCTGTGTTTGACTCGCGCACAATGTAAAGGTCTCCGATACGATCATTAGGTATTGAACGATCCAGGTACATATTTAGCTACAAATTTGATTTACAGGACTTAACTTTTAGGGATAATATAAAACGTCAGACGGCATAAAAAAATTAAATGCTAATTGGAAAACTGCTGTAAAAAAATATGTATAAATTGCCGTTTTAATTCGTTTATATTCCATTCCTCCTTTGTACGGGTTTGGAGTTAATATCTTAAAATATAATACTTAAAGTAAACAATAAAATATCCTTTGCTATAACAGTTAATAAGACATCTTCGGTTACTTTTCTAAGGGTTTTTTATCAATGTTCTTAAATGAACACCAAAATGACAAACGTTCACTGAGCCAATATGTTTAGGCTAAGCTTACGTAGGACGTCAATCAATCAACACCTGGCCATCATTGCCAGCATAGTTAGGCTAAGGTATACCTTCCCATCTCATTCTATGAGAAAATTCAAATCCACAAGCGATCAATAGTTGTTAGATGTTTAAATTGCTTAAGGTTGCTTTACCCATAACCCTCTATAGTTACTACAATGGACCACACGTTGAGGATATTTACTATCCTTTCCAAAGTGATACATTTCATACATAAAACAATACTTTGTTTATAAACAAGAAACCCAAATACGCTATGTATGGCTCGACCACTTAGAACTAGTTCATCAGTCTATCTGATTACTTTTCTTTATTAGACACCAATGGTAACCTAAAATTATATCTAATTTACTTGAATAATAATTAAAATTTAATTTTTTAACCTTTTGTATCATTTGTATACGTTATTATAATACATAATATCGCAATTTATTAAATTAGACACGCGAATGAGAATTTTGATGGATACAGTTAGGTACCGAGGCTCGCTTATCTTGACCAAATAGCTCAGATACGGTCAGATGGAGGAACCAGAATTATCTTAAGTCGTTGTAAGTGTATGAAGAGGATGACGAAGAGGAAGCACGCCAGGATTGTAAGATAAAAGTAATAGGCCCACACAACCAGATGTTCTCCCCGGGTAGCGAGTACCTTTTGAAGGTGTCCTTGCATGTAAATAAAGGTCTATAAGTTCTAATTTTCCGCTTTTGGTACTCACGGCCTATCCCACTGAGCTGATCTGAAGAAAAAACAATAATAAAACAAAACACTTATTTAAATTTTGTTTTTTTTTATGCTTTCCAGCAACCAATTGCCTAAAAAATGAAAAAAAAAAAGCTTAAAAATTAAAATTACAAATTACTTATTTCGAGTCATCTTAAAAATTTACCAATAATCTAAAACTGTGCACATACACGGGTGATTAATGTACTTTTCATTTGTGTATCAAACGTAATAATATGAATAGAACTGTTTATATTGAACAGTCACATGGTCGATATGTTCCATTATGCTTAGGATTTAATCCAGGTTAAATAAACAGCAAGTACATTATACGTTCCACATAATAAACAAACAGAACCACTAAGTCAGCGTAAGAGATTCTTCTTTATCTATGTTTTAATCAACAACATTAAGCTTTAGATAAATATCCTTTTTTTCATTTTCTTCATCTTTCTGTTACATTGTAAATATACGGTTGCAGCTCTACATTAATATTTGGGATTAACATAAATGTTACTTTAGCAGCTGCTAGGATTTTTTATTTTGATCCGTCCCTTTACATATCAGGTTCTATTAGGTGTTAAAAGCCTCGCGGCGTCATAATATCGATGCAAATCTAATGGGGCAGATATTATCTCGCACTCAATGTATTTCTAGATACATGTCCTAAACCACGTCTAGTTAGAAATCATTTTAATATCAAACACTTGTATCCATATTTATGAACGTAAAAAGTCTTTAATGCTTGTGACCTCCTGGACTTCATTCTATTTATACATTACACTTGGTTTAACACGATGTACATTTAATATGTTGATTGTTCTAGCTGAACGAATATTCATTGTTTCGTATATCAAGAGAAGACGTCAGTACGCTGTTTTGTGGCACAACCTTCAGAAAAGCCATGTCCAGCACTGGAATAATCGAGCCCGATGATGGTGGTAAAGATATTGATGTTTCGTATATTATTTTCACTTTAAAATAAAAAGTTGCAGTCCTACAAAAATAATTTTATTGTCCAATGTCTTAGGCATGAAGCCATTTTATCATATTTTCAAATATAGTAATATTACAGTTCATAATACTCACAAAAATACAGCTACAATAACTTTTAACGACAGTATTGTTAACAATTCACGTGAATTAAAACTCATCTCAAAGGCAAAATTTACTGACGAAAACTCATAAACACCTTGTACCTCGCTACCACTGAACAACGACATATCAATACGCTACTATTCTTGTTCTAAGTTGTTTTACTTTAACTACCGGTGACCGGTCTGCAGAACGATATACATTGTATCATTATATAACATACAACATCAACATATATGTATAGGTACAGCTGTAGCGAATAAACAGAATGACCAATGTCAAACACGCACGTCAGATCTATGAGGATATCTATCAAGCATTGCTCTTTGCCTACCAGGGATTGGTCGTGGCTTGATTATTTAATAATAATAACAAATAACGCAAATGAGAATAAAGTTTCAAAGCGAATTCAGTTTGTAAGCAGAACGGTTAATTGTTCGCGATATTTCATTGGTCGAGAGGTGAGCCCTCTTCCGTTCTCGCCTTCGTGATCAATTGACGCCTAAATAAAAACTAGTTATCTGCCACTAACAATTTGCGTCCCCCTCGCTCTCGCGGAAGTCGTCAATTCGCGAAATTGGCAATGAATCCGTTTCATCGTAAGATGGTCGTCGTGCAGTCACATGAAAAGAGTTCAATTTTAGACGAGTGCCCTTCGGTTTAGTTAGTTAATTATAGGGTCGACAACCTATACGTAGCTATAAACTGCTAACCTAGGAATATTCTTGATGAGAAGAATTAAATTCATATACCTACATTGCAAATGTTGGTAGGAGTAGATGCAGGCGTCAAACTAGATCAAGACATACCTACAATGTTCAAATAGATCACACACTGGTTTATAAAAAGTTAGAAGGTTCCGAAATAGGCGTTCTTGTTTAAGAAGAATGATGAGGTGGCACAAGCACGTCAAGTCACGTAAGATATACATATTATGTATTTAGCACTCGGTAGTCTCTGCTTACCACGTAAGGCACTTGATGTGCTGTTACAATAATACGATAAAGCAGTAGTGAATATTGCTTAAAAAGTATAAGTATATAATGAAACTTTAGATATTTTTTATTTAAAAAAACAAAGGCTTTAAGGCCTTTAAACTCGTTGTAAACCCACTTGAGTGACTTTAATTAAGTTAAGCACTCTACGCGACTACGGTTGTAAAGCCGTAGAGTTCTAAACAGGTAGGTACGTCTAAGTTAACTATTCCAAGTTTTAGTTGAGCCGGGATGTGTGCCCTCGAAAGTTCCTGTGACCAAGAATAGAACAGGACGGTAGAGTCTAGAATTATAGCTATCTATAAGTACGTATGAAATTATAGACATAGTAAAGAATCATGAGACTTCTCCACGCACGGCTATCTGATCTCAAATTGGGACTGAAGAGAGCTTGTTTTGTGGAAACCAGAAGGATGACAAATAACATATACAAATACAAAATATAAGCTTATATAAATACTTTAACACAGTGACACAGTACAAACATTTATATTCAAATATTTATCCCGAGTAGAAATCTAACCCATGACCTGTGGCATTGCGTCAAATTCATTAATCACCAGACAAACGGGTCAGTCAATAATACAATATACATATACTTCTACTTCAGCACTGCTCGATCGCAGTGTTCGAATGAGGTTTTAAAAGACACTTATGATCTCCAAACTCGCTCGCTCCTCACTTACCTACATTACCAACAAATGTCCTTATACATAGAGGTTGATATGTATATGTAGTTATTCACGCCAGGTCCCTAACGGGATAGGCCGAGATTCATCATCATTATCATCATCATCCTCATCATCAACCTATATTAGTCCACTGCTGGATAGGCCTCCCCCAAAAGAGCATTTACGCCCGTAATCTCCACGCTGGGCATGTGGGGTGGAGATCGCAGGGCACGACTTTTCGCACCGCTGTCGCTGCTACCCGTCAGCGGCCAGGACATTTAGCCGTGTCTATCATATACCGCAATTTGCCGGTCGCCAGAGCCTCGTCTGTTATAGCAGGGTGCACCACGTGCAGGTGTGATTGGCTTGGGTTCCTAAGATGGTGGTTGGAACCCCTTACACCCCGGGCGAGATGCGGAGTGCCAAATACTTCTATTCTTGCAGACCAGCCGTGCTTCTTTCACATGCATCACTCTCTTCCCACATGCACGCGCAATTTTGGAGACTTTGGACTCCCCTATCAGCTAGAACCTAATAGTCTAAAATATTATGAAACATTCACTTATACTCGTATGTAAACTTAACAACTAATACGAATCACACTCATCATCACCAGCCCATTCAACAACACCACTGAGCTCAATCTTGAGCTCTTCGACTCCAACCGCTGCCGGCCACCTCGCGTATATCGGCACACAAATAAACGTATATTTAAAGTGGTCACAAACATTGTCGATAATAGAGTTCAATGCATCATACAGGCATGTGCGTACGAGTAGAGCCGTGTGGCAACGCGCCCGCATCTCTCACCCTCTGTCTGACCCAACATTCACACAGTCTATCTGCGAACCTATAAAATATACGCACTTAACAATACCAAGCACTATCCACTGCGCAAAATAATCGGTTAATTTAAAATTGCTTCTCTCCAATGTGTGAGAAAGGTGGTGATGTTTCCATTGTTTCAGCGTTTTTTTTTGTTAAGTATTCTTCGTAAATAACAACTGAAATGTAAAAGAAACTTATGTAGAAGGTAGACACATTATTTCAGCGTGTTTTTATTAAAGTAAGGTGCAAATCAGGTCGATACGAGAGATATTTTCCATTCGGTGCGCTCTGTCTAGCTCGGAAATGGTGGAGTGATGATATAATTAAAAGTTATCGAAGACAAGTAGGTACTTATATAGAACCTGCGCTAATGTAATTTTATGATACCCACCGGCTCTGTCGAATTTTTTAATAAATAAATATGTATTTAAATGCATGTAAAAAAGATTTCTTGTTTCTGCTCCATCTCTAACGTGATATGCTAGAACATTTTTTTCGTTAACAATTTAAAAAAGAACAACTCCAATATACTTTATTGTCATATTGATACCTTGATATCATATAGATGTCATTCACAGAAGATTTACTCAGTAGAAAAATTTATGGGATTTCTTTGAACACAATTCAAATGTCTTGTTATCGGATCAATTTACACTAAATGTACTTATAACAAATATGTAGGTAACAAAACGTTCTACACAGACCAACCTACTCATAGACGAAAATTGTATTCTAATTCTAAATGAAATACCTACTAGCATACAGACGGATTAAAAAACAGACGCGGCCAGTGGACTTTTTCTAGGTTTACTAATTAATGAAGAACAGCTGAAAGTCCAAAAATTTTCACAAATTTTTTTTTTCAGCTTTATACGAACTCTTACTAACCTCAAATACCGTTGTAATTTATACACTTATTGTACCTACTGTTCTATACCTACATGACATTTATTGCTGAGAAAATCTTTAAGGATGTCCATCCTTTTTGTACAGATGATAACAGTTTTAGATGTTAAATGCCCCTTAGCAGTCGCTCGCTTCGAATAATGGATTTTCGGATTCCAAACTACTTAGCACAGTAACTCTTATCTAGATCTATTATTAACCAACGAGAAATGAATTTCGAAGGTTTAGTTTAACATCAACCCATAACTACGGCAGCCGGTTTATCCACCAATACAGTAGTAGGTATAACAGCACACTGCTAGGCATACACTTTGAATTTATCCCCCAATTGCAAGAAATCTTCGGTATTCCAGCAGACCACAAAAAGGTTACAGGTTACAGGCACCATCCCCCTATAACATGAAAACTCTTACTTTAGCTAATGTTCATTGGATATAGGTACATAGGTATGAGAAAAAATATCGACATACACTTTTACGTACCTAAGCACTAATCTACTGAAAGCTATTTTAAAAAAGAAAATAAGTTGTATATGTTACATTTTGAACATAATACAGCGCTATTTTAAAACGACCCTTGACCCAACTGCACAATCAATGACATAAGCAAATATATTTTTACCCATATGATATATGTTTATAAAATGGTCGGAATACGTTCAGATATGTACGAGTACCTATTATATTTGTTGAGCTAAAACTAACTGCACAGTATTAAACTCAATATATCAATAGATACAGGAATAATCAGGAGAACTCTACCTTTCCGATTGCACGTAAAAAATAAATCTATACGTAACAATACGCGCTTTCTAACAGCAGTATCACGAATAGGTATGTTTATTTTATAATAATATTTCTCTTTAATTAGCTTGGTACAATAACATAACACTGTTAACATACCGTATGCTTTTCCCCGAAGGGATAGGCAGAGCAATGTAGGACTCCAATGTTTCTCTAGTTAGTTTATAGGACTAATGTAATAGGAGCAAGGAGGGAGTGAGCTTATTGCCATGTCATTCACGAATCGTGTTATTATTGGGAATTTTATATAAAAAAGGGAACATCACATTTATATTTCCCCTAGAAGGTAGGTAGAGGAGTGTAGTGCACTGCCACGTGATAATCGTGATACGATACGAATACCTGAAATCGAGGGGTGAGCTAATTATAATTTCAAATTAACGCGGTGTACAATTATTGAAAAAATCTATAGATTCTTGCCTCTAAAACTGTTATACAGTACATTTACTACAATAATGAGGACGCCTCGGTCACTCTTGTTTGTGTTGTGTCCCCACGTACGTGTGTCTAAAACTAAATTGGAACGTTAGTTATGATTCAGTACCTACTCATTGTCGAGTGATTCGCTAACTGGGTTCCAATTTTGAACAAACATGTGCTAGACGAATGGTAGCTTCTAGTAACATCATGCCTGTATTGCCCTCAAGGGTAAACAGAGGAGAGTAGTACTCCCACTCTTTATTTGACATGTTATTCGTCCGTGAAAAAGGGAGTGAGGCTATTGCTATTGCAAGAAGTATTCTTTAATGAAACATAATTAATGTTTAGTAAATTTATTATTTTTCTATGATAGAAAAACAGTTATCATATTGCTACCTAGCTGTTTAGAGAAAATCTTAAACCACTTCCTCATTTGCATAATGATTAAATTTCTCAAACATTATTATGTATTTTATATTAAAGCTAAGTTACCTGGGTTTTTGCGACTCAAGAAACCACACGACGCGATAGGAGCTGATAAAAATTTAAATTCAGAATGAAACAAGTACCTAATAAATATGTGCATACATATAACGTTGAGTGTTACGCGGAATGATTTGACGGTTTCAAGGTATCTGCACTCCGAAAAATACAAAAATTACAACGCAATTTCTTCAACAAACGGCTATTATTCCCGTTTTATATTTTCCACCTAAGGTTAGGTGATATTTCAAGCACTTTGAGATTTGTATGTGTTATAATTTATGCAAAAAACGCATACTGGGCAAATTAGTAGTTCATAGTTTATTAAATATCATGGTTATTGATGCTAAATGATTCAATTCAAGCATTATCTTAGCACAATAACACTATAGGTAACGATATCGGTGCAAAGTTGTGAATTTCCATACGCACTTATAGCGTGACAATAAAACACGTAATAGGCATAGTTTTTTTAATTGAGGCAGGTTATGAAAGCAATAATTGTGTACAGAGTTCTAAATGTTCATCAAAGCTTGAAAACGTGGAAAGCCCTAACAGTGAGGAAAGTGATATAAAGTATTGGTCGGGAGGGTGCAGGAAGACGAGGCGAGGGTACAGGGTGCGGCGAGCGGGGCGAGGCGGCGACACGCGCTGCACGGTCGTTGAACGTTCGAAACCGCGGTGCGAGGCCAGCCGGCGCGTGCGCCCGATTCAACCTTCCTCAACGCGACCGCAACTGACCCGCGCCGCGGCACGGTCAACGCGGCGCTCTCCGCGATCGCCGCGCTCGCCGCGCTCGCTCCATTCGCTCCACTCGAGTGCCTTATCTACATATTTCTAACTATACTGTATACCTACATAAAAATGTTTAATTTCTCCGCTGTGTGTTATTAATAATGCTCTTGTAACAACAACCTATAAAACGTTTCTAACAAATCTTATTAATCTACATTTCTAGCAATATTATATTATCTCATACATACAACAATGTTTTATCTCTCCGGTATTTATTAATTAGTTACTAAGGTCAACATTCCACTTAGGTGACTGACTACCTATGCATTGACGAACAAAAATTTTATTTTAATTTTCATTTTTGATAACTATCCTATTTTTATTTATTATTGTAATGACTACCTTTATTGTTAAGTAGTAGAATTTTTGCATGTTTGTTTACTTAGTTTTTTAAATGATGGGTAGATTTTCAAAGATAATTCTCGAATATGTATCGGATAGTTATATATATCTCATATAGTTTAATATTTATTTCCGATTTGGACCGTGAAAAGTATTACGAACCAAAGATAACACCTATTACATGTAACATGTTGTTTATTGAAATAAACTTAACATCGCGCCTCTATATCCCTGAAGAGATAGGCAGAATAATGTAGTACACTCTACGTGTCATCAGTTACGTCATACGTCCCACTATGGAGTACGGGGTGAACCTATTGCCATACACTGAACACAAATCCAGATTCTGAACTAATACTATAAGTTTTAAGCTAGAAGAACCCAATTGTTGCCTGGAAGAAATCACTACTTGAGCGATAAGGCCGCCTATTGCACACTTCTTTTCTTTATCTATATTTGTATAATTATTTATTTTTTCTATTGTTTACTGTTCTATGTACAGACCTTAGTGTGCAATAAAGTATATTGTATTGTATTATATTGTTACAGACTGGGTGTCGAACCCAGGACCTCTTGCCCGGCAGTCACGCGCACAACCACTCGACAAACGAGACAGTCAAATTGTTTGTTTATTTGTTTGCTGCTTATTGTTGCTATCAAAGGTCGCATTTTATGCCAAATGGTAGATAAAAGGGGAGCAATTACAGCTAAATAAATGGCAAAATATGGCACCAAAATGAAAGACAAAGTATTACCTGTACACAGACGATTGTGCATTTAAATCATTATTATTACGATTAGTTTGAGTTCTGTGAGTTTTTAACATCTTTTTGTTCGTACGACACCTACATAAAAGTACCAATCATTATGAAGTTGTTCGAAATTCAAAATTAGAATTAAAGGGCCGCGTTGAGAAGGGCCGGTTGGTGGTCTATGTCTAGCAGTTAATTTATAAAGGCTGCTGGCTGGATTAAGTAGTAGCATTAAATTAAGATTAAATCATTATATCATCATCATCATCAGCCTATCATAGTCCTCTGCTGGACATAGGCCTCCCCCAAACGGGGGCTTATGCCCGTAATCTCCACGCCGGGCATGTGGGTTAGAGATCGCAGGGTACGGCTTTTCGCACCGCTGATGCTGCTGCCCGTCGGCGGTCAGGACATTTAGCCGTGCCTATTTAGGCTGCGCTATACCGCAATCAGCCGCTCATATGTATTAAGCCGGTTATATATTAAATTATTATTGTCATATTATACTTCTGTTACAGCTGAACATAAGTAGTATATATTTTTGTGTTCTAATTTAAAGAAACATTGTATCTAGAACCTAAATGTGACAGCTTTGATAAGAAGCATAGCTTTCGGAAAGTATTCAATCATTGTCAGTGGCGTGTGAAACCAAAACGTTGCTAGACGGAAAGGTCTTTTCAAATGTCCATTCCGAAAGCGCTGCAGATTTTGTCCCTAATTAAAATAGTACTTTAGTACACTGTAATAAAGTCTATTTTTACATTTCAATTGTTTTGTGACGGTCCTCGTGCAGCCTATTGCCATAAAACAGTTAAAATTACAAAATGGACTTTATGGAAATGTGTCAAAGTTCTATTTTAAGTACGATCAAAATTTGCTCTGCTCTCCAAGCCCGGTTATAGGGGGATAATAATGTCATATAAATACGTAACGTATTCACTTTTGACTAGTAAGGGGTATGTTTCAAAGACTTTTTCCTTGCATATTAAACTATAAAACAAAAACTATAGACTGCCTCGTTGGTTGAGTGGTTGCAAGTGCGACTGTCGATCGGTAGCTCCTGGGTTCAAATCCCAGCTCGGATACTAATGGATTTTTCTAATTTAGGATTTCTAGTCGACTCGGAGTCGGGGTCTCTAGCCGGTGTATTCCAATAGGCTCCCCACCTATTCCATGAAACGTAAACGTAAGTAGTGAAACGTGGGAGTGTACGAGACTCCTGTCCTCCTACCCCTTCGTGGATTACAGGCGTGATGTTCCTTTTTTAAATCCATTAACAGGAAGGTGACGTGTGTCCAAGTTTGTTATCTATTTAATAAGTACCAAAAACTTTAGACCACAAGGTAATTATCGTAATTAGATGGAGACACTCACGGCGCGAATGGTTTACCATTTTAAGGTCGCTCAACGAGCTATGGAGACGGCTTTGCTCGGCGCCTCTCTGAAAGATCGAATACGAAACGAGGCGATCCGACAGAGAACTTAGTTACCTTGATAAATTTTACAAATATAACTAAAGTGTAAATATATTGGTAGTTGTCATATACGAGTAGACCTGGCTGGTTTGACAGTAAAACCGTTTTCGTGTTGATGTCATAATTTAACAGAATATTTAAATATAGAATAAGAAAAGAAAACAAGAAACTTAATATAGCAACATAAGAACGCGGAGGTATTTTATTGGTCATCAAAACCAATTTCTAGAATAGTATATTAAACTAAAAAATATGTGTGAATAAATAAATTGTAATTTTAACAACAAATCGTCCTAACACATTTTCATTCCAAACTAATATTCGTTTGGCGAAATGCTTACGCTAGACCATTAGCATTAAGTTACTTTGCGAGCGTATCAGCGTCCATATATGTATAAGGCGTCACAGATGGAACTACTATATAAATATTATTATTTTAATAGCAAGGCATACAATTGTGCAGATAATAACCGCAAAGATATATATTATACCATAACAACCGTTTGTGGAAGTTTGCTGTAATATATGTATATAGCATTATATAAAAAAACGTAACTTTACGTCTGTAATCCCTGAAGGGGTAGGCAGAAGACTGTAGTACACTCCCATAAAATTATAATATATTTATATATGCGAAATCGTTAGAAGGGGCGTCAGAGCGGTCTTGGCGGGCACTATCCATCGTGGGCGTTGTAACGGCAGAATTGTTTAAAATAAAAAAACACAATTGTATGGTGCAACGTCTTGTTATTTGAATGTTCCACATTTTTGTACAAGATTACACACAATTAACAAGATTAAACTTGATTACGAGTCAATAGGTTAGCAAATATTATGCATCTCGTACGGCAGCTGTCAATCGGAGAATGATGGCAGCCATCACTTGAGGCGACACATACTACTCTATTCGGGGCTACCCGCTCATCTTTTAGTACCTAATTCTTAATGTCATCGATTACAGAATCCGTTAAAACTAAAATAATATTAACGATTCGAGTTATGAGCTAATAATAAATCGAAATGTAATAATAGCGTAATTTTTATAATTAAAACTGTCCATAATCAGCGCGCCGTCATATACATTATAGCTGCGTCTGTAACGACTTTGCAAGTTTGAAACGTGTTGTAGGTACGATGATGATTGATGTAATGTTAACGCTATTTTATTGTCTTTTTTGTTAACGTTCGTTGTTTTTAAATTACCTAATACTCGATTAACAAATATACACTTGGAACCGGTGCTATTGACCTTACACTAGGGCTGCCAAGCCCAAATTTGAACAACTAGTAGGTATTTGAAGTTGAACAAATCAGGACGACTCCGTTTAAAAACAGGAAGCAGCAACTAAGAACTGATATTAAATTAATATCTACTGAAAATATTTTAAATTAAATTATATTTATTTAAACCTAATAGTTGTAATAGTGGCACGTGATTTTTAAAATATATGATCTTATCAGGGCGGTTTAAAAACCAGGATGAACTACAGAAAACGGGACATATTCTGTCGTGTTTTTTGTAACAGGAGGCTCCACAACTCTACTTTCCATCAACGCATGTGAGCCCTACTTAGGTTTTTGTTACGGAGACCTTAGTAAAGTACAGTGAATGACCGACACGTGAACATTGGGCGAAGTAAATAAATAACAAACTAATTAGTAAATCTGATTCAATAGCATTTCATTTTTATATATAATATTTGTATGTACATACATAAGCAGAGAAGTATTATTATTATTGAAATTTTATTCGTGCATTCCTAGACTAGTGTTGAAGGGTTCTACGTTAAGAGGTCTGCCGTAGACGCTTTTGATAATCGATATATTTTTTGTTTCGTTTTGTATACTTATGTTGCAACACTACACATCACGCCACGTCACATATCCCGTTTGTAATTCGCCAAGGGGCAGGCAGAGGAGTCACAGAAATTAATATAAAATATAATAAAGTAATAGAGATATGCTATTGTGTGGTTAACACGCTGGATTGATTTATTTTTTTTAGTTTTTCGATCAATTTTTTTAGTTTCACTTCTTACAAACTTGGTGGTTATCTTAAAAAAACATCACGATGTCTTTGTTTCATATAAACCTATTGAGCGGTTGTTGAACATTTTGTGCCTTACTAATTTAGGCTGCAAAATTTCGTCAAGGTTACATATTTTGGGTCAAAAACTTATAAACGACCTTACGTGTCCTGGAGCGACGAACTGCATGTACAAATTCTATTATATCAGTGTGCGTCCGTCCTTTTTAAAACATTGGTATGTGGTGCATTGAATTTAAAAATAACGTATTAGGAGATTTGTACCTTGCATATTATATGTTATATACCAGATCACTGAACCAGTCTTATTGACTTGGCGTCGCACCAACCTTGAAATAAAACGTTTTTTTTACACACTCCTAATTTTATGCTGTTAGATGGCTGATGTGAAATTTTGGGTTTTAAATCGTTCGAACTTTGTTATATGTCATCGCGTTTCATCGCTTACGGGATAGACAGAAAGCACCGTCGGCCAAATATTCCTATGCTTGATGTTGGAACTTTATGTTTACAAGTCTATGTTTATAAATATATTTGTTATATATTACTAATATACTTTTATAGAATGTAACATCAAGTCTATATCTCCCCGAAGGGATAGCCAGAGAAGTGTAGTACATTCCTATGTTTTACCATTTATGTTTAGGTCTCACCGTAGAAGAGGGGGTGAGCCTATTGCCATACACCGGGTACAAAGTCAGACTCCAACCTACTACGGAAATCGAACTTAAGTCGACCAACGCGGTTGTCACTATATTTTTTTGAAAGTTTTTTAAAAAGATAAAGGGTTGTAGAGGATCACCGCAATGATTTTGACTAGGCCAATTGCTTTTGAACTCTCGAGGTGCGATTGAGTGGCTAATTTTTTTTTAATGTACATGTATAAAGCATAAGATTTCTTGAGGTTGATAACCTGACTAACTAACCTGACTACCTAACCTAACCTGACTAACCTGATACAAAATGAAATTCGCAGATAACAACGAATACAATTTGTATGAATTATTACTTTAATTAATTATATGTAAGCGAATTTAAGTCTATAGTACAAAATAAAATTATACATAGGAAGAGATTTAATTACATAAATAGGATAGTTAGCTGAATAGTAGGTACAGGTATACCGTTTGTACCGGAACTGATTCAGTCAATCTTTGAGGCACTGTGAGTTATGTTCGGAATAGATTTGCTCTTTCTTTATTCAGATAGATCTTGCTTTGCTGGCATAAGGATGAGTGTAAATATAAATATAATAGTTGTTAGAATTTTATTCGTTTGGAGTAATTTGTTACAATTATATCAACAACACCAGATCCCTTACAGGATAGGTAGGTACTATCAAGTGTTAAACATTTCTATCCTTACAAACCTGATTTGGTTCTTCTAAAATCATCACTTTTTATATGTACACACCGGTTGGGGGAGACTTTTACTAATGTATGTAATATGTATGCCAGAAATATAATTGGTTATTAATGTAGTAATTTCGAGAAACTAGTTGAATAAATATTATTTCATTACAATAAATCAAATATAATAGGTAAATACGATTAATATTAAATAACAATGTTAGGTTAAAATTTAAATAAGGTTAAAATAGAATAGATATATCCTATTTTAAACCCCCTTTTGGGGAGGCCTATGTCCAGCAGTGGACTGAGATAGGCTGATGATGATGATGATGCGATTTAACGTGAGTTTCACCAGCCTAGTGCATTTTATATGTTATCATAATATAAGTAAATGAAAAAAAATGTAAACAAACTACTAATCGTACAACATTATTAAACTATTTGAATAAGTAGAAATGAAGAATACAAATAAATAAATTTTGTAACCCACAAGAAACAAAAGGCCTTTCATTTTATTTTATTTTCATTTATCTATTAATAATCAATATTATTTTGTCATGGATTATTATGGTTTATTTGTGGATTATTATTATGGTTAAGTCCTACTTGTATTTATGTATTTATTAGTGCGTCTAAAAACTCTAAAATATTCAGAATTGGTGCCAAAAAAACGGAATCTAAAGTCATAGTATAATCTGTACACTTCAATTAAAATGCTAGCTCATAAATTGTCGTTAAAATTGTCAGTGTCAGCCATGTCAATATTTGTGCTGTAATAAAATAGTTACTGTATGTGATTAAAAAGTATATTTTTAAGATTTTCAATTATTGTGTGCAGTTACGAACTGATATGTAAATTAATATATAGAATATTATATAAAGACATAACTAACAATGGGAGGAGGTGATTTGGTAAGTTAAAAATGATATGAACAACGTGTATTGCTTTGTATCGGTTCGAGATAACACTGCGAATTTTCTTACAGAATGCCAAAAAGGCATGGCATCCGAATACGTTAAAGAATCAAGAGCGAGTATGGAAAGCAGAGCAAGCGGCTGCGGAGGAGAAGAAGCGTATAGTGGAACTGGAACGTGAGAGGCAACTGGAAAGAGAACGCGCGGAATTGAACAAATTAGCTAAGAACAATCTAGGGCCCCCAGGAACAAATAATGATAACCGTCTACATTGGATGTATGAGGTACTTTTGCTTTTGTTCTTAGAGTAATCATCGTCATGCATGTAATCCCTTAAGAGGTAGGCAGCAAAGGTAGGATATATAGTGCACGCCCACGATTAACCAGTTACATGTACTTCCCACTATCGAATATAGGAGAGCCTATTGCATTGCTATAAACTGGACATAAATCTAGACTGTGAGTCACTACTAGAAATTTTAGGTAGACATTGTAAGTTAAAAACATCTAATCAATCTGAACCAGGTTTCAACCCAGGGTGTCTCAATCTGTAGTCAATTAATATTTAGATTAACATTTTTCAACTATCATGTGGCCTGAAGTTCCAACATTGTGATGACACATTGTATTCCAGGAAATGGAGATATAATAATGTCTTGGTTAACAAAGAAAGCATCAAGCCTTATCTTACACTAACAGTTAATTAAAATTATTAGTATGAAGTGACAATGTTATCTAGTAATGGCTTCATTATCATCATTATTGTCATCAGTCTATCTTTGTCCACTACTGGACTTAGCCCTCTCAATGACCACATTGCACCCTGTCTTAGGCTTGTAACATCCAGTTTCTGCTTGCAGGTAGTGGTATTGGCTTAATATTATTAGATCTTAACTATCTAATTTCTATGTCACATGTCATAATTATGTTAGCTGTATGATTATTACTCATGCTTATTATGAAATTGTTTTTGAACTTTTTATTGTACATATTGTCAATTTTTGTTATATTTAATTTACAATGGTTTCACATTGCTTAAATGATTACTCAGCCTGTGCTGTAGCTAATTTGTAATGTTTATTTGTATAATTAACAATTTTACATACACAGTGAACAATTATTCATCTGTTATTAGGAATAAAATAATATTGCCTGTGTAGTTTTACCTTTTGACAAACTATAAAGCAGGTTTACTGCAGATTCCACTATCATAGATACTCCTCTATTTAAAACTGGTTAAGAACATCAAGTTCATTATATATATATGAGTGAATAAATTAATTTCAATAACCTTAACTATGTGTCATAAATAACTCATGGTTCAGGTTCTTTCTCAATCTGCAAGACCAACATAGGGTTTCTATTAAAACACCCTTTATGAAACTGATTACTGAATAAGGTAGATCATTAGGGGAAACCTATGTCCAGCTGTGGACTGAGACAGGCTGTTGATTTGCTGATGTGTTTATTCTTTTTCATTTGTTTCTTGTTTTTATATTGAATAAGAATATGTTTGATATTTTGAGAAATATGTCTTGTTAATGTATTTAATATATAAGTATTGTAATAATAATAAATCTGTATTTGTGGCAAGTGTATGGCCATAGGCCCAACACCTATCTTGTGGTGGGACATAAATATAACTGGTGAAAAGTGGTAGTGTACTACACTCCATTGCCTACCTCTTTGGGGATTGTAGGTGTGAGGTTATGTTTTTTTTTTTTTAAATAATAATTAGACATATAAGTTGTCTATTCAGATTCAGTCTAAGCAGACTATGCGACTGTTACCACAGGTTTAGTTGTTAGTGAGACTGGTCTGTTTAAAACTGCTTCAGAAGTTCAATTTGATTTAAAAGATTAGCAATTCAACACTTTTTGAATTAAATTTAAAATTTTTAGATCAGTTTCTTGCTTGTATACTGCATAATAAATATCTTCATTGCTATTAGACATCCATAGCTATCCAAATTAACAGAGAACACATTTTCGGAATGGTATGAAGTAGGGGGAGAGTTAAAAACTAATATCTCATCTTTATGAGACACACAAAGATGACACACAAAGATTATCTGTCTCAATATTATGACTGTACATACTTAATTCTTATTCTACCTTGACACCTGTATTCTTCCAATGGTTAGGTGGTGGAGTGAAATACACTCCTATAATTTAGAATAGAATAGGGGGTGAACCTAGTACACAAATGTTGAGCACAAATTCAAATTCTGGGCTACTACAAGAAATCCTGATTTATAGAAACCATATAGTTTAGATCTGAGAATCAAACTCAGTACCTCGATCAATCAGTTGTGCTTCCAGCCACTCTATCAACTAGGCAATATTTTATTTTAATGCTGCAATGTGGCTTATTGATTTTTTGTTACTTAATGATGTCATTTGGCAAGTATGACATCTCAGTTCACTGCTGGAATTAAGCTTCTTTATGAGAATAGGCCCTGTACCCAGCAGTAGATTGAGATAGGCTGATGATGATGTTACATCAGTTATGTATGTTTGCTAAGAAAAAAAACATATCAGGATCATAAATAATATCTGTATTTATGATCCTGATATGTTCCCCTTGTTCGGTTTACTGAAAAAAAATACTTAATGTCTATGTTAATATACAAAAATGTAATTCTACAATTACTATCTTTGACTATTAATAGTCATCTAATTAATATATTGTATATTACAGAAACCAGATAAGAAAGTGCAGCAAGAGGAATATTTGCTTGGGAAAGCTATAGATAACAGTAACAAACAAGCTGGCAAGTCTGAGGCGGATGAGATACCCGCAGTGGCTCGTAGGGTCGTTGGCTCTAGCATGTTAGCAATATCTGGGGATACCCAAGTAGATTTGGCGAGGAAAATTCGAGAAGATCCCTTATTGCTGGTGAAAGAAAGAGAGCGTGCTGCACGAGCTGCATTATTAAATAATCCAGTGCAGCGTGCTAAGCTTGCAGAGATGCTACGAAAAGAACAGGTTCAAAGAAATGATTGATAAATAAATTTTTTGCTTGCCAATTTTTAGTTATTGAGATTCTTCACTAAATAGAAGTAGGGTCAGAGCCTCATGTCTTTTGTTACTTTCTGAGTAATCAGTTTATTAATTTGTGAATGGAGATGTTTGAAACCCATTTAGTATTATTATTTATCATATGAGCATGTATGAAACAACATGGATTTTGTGTCATAGTACAAGGTCCCCTGGCCATTGGACCATATGTCTATGCATTTGGAGCTGTGGAATTAAGTAATGGCCTATAGATGTATGGGATATCAATTTAATATTAGTGCCTCTAATCTAACAATTAAATTGGGGTCAAGCGTTGTTGTGAAGCAGCAGTAGGCTGGAGTTATTTATCAGTCTCGGTTGTTTAACGAGTAGCTTTTCCATCATGATTTCCAATTGTTGACAGTACACTTCTGCAGTAATCTTCTGAAGCTGTAGTGTATGACACCAGCACTAGACTACCAAACGGTCATCAGTACCTTTTTCTGAGTCAACTTTCGCTTGGGACAGGATTTCGCCGGTTCGTCTGGGTTCAACCATTGTGATGAGCGTTTCCGATTGTCGTACAGGATCCACTTTTCATCACAAGTAACGGCGCGATTCGAAATTCCTTCGTTATTGTGACGGTCGAGTAATGTGACGTAACACTGAACGCCTGTTTGTTGGTGTACTTCACTTAATTCATGCCGTACCAACTTATCGAGCATTTTCACTTTTTCAATTTGTTTTAAGTGAATTAAAATTGTTTTGTCACTCATACCTGTCGCTAGCTCTGAAGTGGTTTGGAATGGATCCGCTTCCACGATCACCTTTAATTCTTCATTGTCAACAAGGGTCTCCGGCCGACCATGGGGTTGGTTCTGAAGGTCAATATTTCCAGAACGAAAACGTTGGAACTTAAGGCGTACCGTGCCTTCTTTTATAGTAGCTCCCCAATAAACATCATTAATCCTTCGAGTTGTTTCTGCAGCGTTGGTGCCGCGTTTGAACGCGATTCGTAAATAACGCGATATTTCAAATTTTCCATCTTGTGATTAGAACGAAATCAAAGAAAAATTAAATGGTGCAACAACAAATAAATTACGAAATTCGAAATACACGAGCCTAAATTTAAAATTTATTTGAATTTGTAATTCCAAGCCAACCCTAGATATTTGAGGTGAAAGTTGCCAGTTCATTAAAACGCTAATTTTATATTTCTTTTTTTTTTCAACCCATTACAATTCCACTGTTGGAATACGGGTCTCCTCTCAAGGGTGAGAGGAGAGGGTTAAGGCCATAGTCTGCCACGCTGGCAAAGTGCGGGTTGGCAGACTTCACACGCCTTAGAATTTTTTTTTTTTTTATAAATTCTAAGGTGTGCAGGTTTCCTCATGATGTTTTCCTTTACTGTTAGTAATTGATATTTAAATTTAAAACGCACTTTTGTAAAGAGGTGCGCGCCATGGGTTTGAAACCGGCACCCCCGGAGTTACGGGTTGAATTCTTAACCACTAGGCTACCACTGCTGCTGCTGCTATTTTATATGGAAATACCTAATAGTTATAAATCATAAAATAGTCTATAAGTCACATAATATTTCGCAACGACAGTGGCGCCACCGGAAACTCGTTTAAAACACCGCTGTTGGAAAATAGCCTAAAAATAGTTTAAAATAAATTATTACCAGATCGTCTGTTACTGGAAGAAGATAGCGAGAAATGCAAAGCAATTGAAAATGCAATTAAATTCGCAAGGCACAGGACCGGAAGGAGTGGCGCCGTTTAGGGGAGACCTACATATGTCCAGTAATGGACATCCAAAGACTGAAGATAACGATGAGGTTATATATTGCGTTATGTGTCCGGAGAGTAATGTTGTATTCTAGTACAGTACACTATAGTGCATACAAAATATCCGTTGCACACTGTTGCATATACTCACGTTCAAATGATCTTCCGGTACCCTCACTTCTCCACACATGGTGTCCGTGTTGCAGGCGTCTATGCAGTGTGATCTGCCACCGCGGATAAACACTTGACGGGTCGGGCATTTCCTGAAAAGACGAACTGAGCTGAATACATTTTGCTGGCAATTAACGAAGTATGTACATTTGAAATAATCTCTAGATGAAAGACGCGGAAATCGTTATGAATAATAACATTAAGAATGTAATAATACCAATAAATTTAAATTTACTATAACAATCTTTGACATTAAGAGCGCTTTCAGACAAACGTATTTTCGGTGTGTATACGCTCGTTTTTGTACAGGTGTGGACGCCCGTGCACGCTCGCTCTGTGCCTCGTATGAATTTAGGTGCACTGCTACACTTCACTAGTAATAAACAACTATATCACTGCGCTGCTAGAAATATTTACGGAATTGACAGCCAACCTTCACTAGTCGGAGAGACACTTTAAGAAGTTACGCTTGTATACGCGCGAACCGTCTACGACCCTTCCCCTGGCCCCGCAACGAGGCAAACACAAAATGAGCGATTATGCGCGTTGTACAAGTACGCGGTTTTCGTGCCAAAAACATTTACACTCGTGTGAACACATCCTAAGTTACAGGAACATATGTAGAAACAGTGTTGTTCTTTTACGAATTCTCCAGAAAAAAGCCAGTCCCTGGTTTTAACCATTTATTTGCCTGTACCATCGTGTATGAGTAGATGGTTCTATGTTTGTACATTCCACGTTATGACGCTTTGATAAGCTGGCGTATTTTTATGTTCATATTACAATTTTAATCGCATTAAATGATACGAAAAGAAAACTGCCGAAATCGGGCCATACTAAAAATATTGTCGTGGTTATTTGCCATACGTATCATATTTAAGCGAGTATTTGAGACAATACTATGTGAATGTGCTTAAAAACTAAATTATTATTAATAATGCAGAAATCCATTCTACAGCTATCCATCTAACATGACGTATCGGTAAACCGGGGGATCGACTGGTGTTGACACCTTCAGTTCCAATACCTGGAACCAACGCGGCGTGGAAAGTAATCTTATCAATGTTTGATAAGAGATAAATTTTTCTGCGTACGTTTCCGCACAGTTCATATGTTTCTCCTGCTTAATTTACATGTGACGAAAATGTGATATTACAGTTCAAGTGTTAAAATTACCCAATAATAATAACCAATATTATTCAAATTGGGTGTGAGCAGTGCAGTGGTCATATACGGTTTTGTTTCGATAACATCGTGAGTTGATTGTTACATTGTTAACATTCATTTGTTCATTGGTTTTTAAAGACCCAATTTATAGTATATTGGGTCTTTAAAAAGGGCGAAATAGGTATGCTATAAAGCTTTCTTCACTAGTCAACCCTTGAGTGAGAGTCAAAGGTTATGGCAAGCAACAATGTGAACCACTATCTTTTCATAATGATATGCGTTTGTTGTGGCAGAGCAGACTTCTTGATATATTACTATATAACAATATATGTTGTATAGTAACGCTCGAGTGGCCGCACACGTAGCTATAATATATCTCTTTCATGCGTCTTTTAAAATATGTCAATAGATATAGCAAGATATATCTCGGTATAGCAAGACATATTGCGCAGATAATGATCACGAAGTTACTCTTTAGCACGGCTACCATTTGTGGTGATTTGATATAATAATATATAGTCTAATATGTTTATTTATTTTGTTGCTCCGTCTGACTACCATACCATACTAGACAACAATAAACATACTTTTACAACTTTTTATAGATATACATAATAATATAAAAAAAGCATATTTAATGACACCTGTCGCAATCTAGCCTTACCATTAGTTGCGGTCTAGTCATACCATTCATTTGCGGTTGGGTAAAAAATCGCTGTACGGAATATTGGTCTCAAACAGTATGTCTGAAATATTGGACATTTATGTTACGAAGAGCCGATGACAATCCGTCTTTAATTTTGAGCTCTGCTAACACCAAAACATTGCTTTTAATTTTAGGAACAAATACGTGTAAATGGTTTGTACAAATTTTAAGTATCTTGTATGTCATCATGATCACCATGATCGTCATCATGAACTCTTTGGTCGTTCCACTATTGAGCACGTCCCTAGAATGAGAAGGGTTAGAGAGAGCTACATTCTGGCACGCTGACTACTTAGCGCGCCAGAATGTTGTAAGCACATATGCTATGTGGGCAGATTTTAAAGGATTCACAGAACATTCTGGAACACTCTAAGGTTTCCTCCCGATGTTTACTTCCACCGATACAAAGCGTGTTATTTATATATATATCTGTCGTTTATTGGCGTGGTTTAATGATATCTTATATCGACATTCTCACTTATGACCAGATAAGAGATTTGAGTTTCTTAATGTTTATATAAAAAAATAAAGTTATCCAAGTCACGTGAAGTCTGCCATCACGCAAGTGGGCAGCGTGGCAGGGCGGGAAAATCGGGATGCGATTGGACATTTTATATGTATTAGGACACTAAATTATTATATAATTCCAAGCCCTTGTTACATGATCTGTACGACACCTTACTATGAGCGAACCCTATAAATTCTATCCTTTTATAGAAGGTCAAAGGTCAAGGATTCATTTGTTGAAACTGCTGAAAATAACACTAGACCAGAAAAATTATACACCTGAGTCCGTCTGCACTTGTACAAATAATTACATGGTATACTAGCCGTTAGGTTACAAACCATACGGCGACTTACCCTCAAATATTTTTTTATATAGATTCGGGCATAAACATTGCAATGTTTTATCGAAATACGTGAATGATATCTGAGTTGTAATAGAAGGTAATTGATAAATGATACAAACATTATTATCCTACAATGACCACGGAAGGTAGGGAAATATGAAAACAGAAAAAAATTGTGTAAGTACAAAAATTTTGGATAGTGATCAATGAATATTTCGATTTCGGCTAATTTTAGACAAAAAAGTTGATTTCAATTACATTTTCGTTTTCGACCAAATTAATGATTAAGAGATA